>JANIIA010495620.1:0-14888 GCA_027478495.1 Erythroxylum alaternifolium | reverse complement strand
AATGATGAGGAAAATGAGTTAGGAATGTTAGATATGCATAAGATGGGTCCTAGGTAGCTTAAGGAGTTGGAAATGTGGAATTTGACCCGTAACTGTCCGGTAAACGGACTTAAATATCCGCTAAGCGGACCTTTTCGGGTCTAAAATGTCCCAACTCAGTTTATGTCCCTTTGGAGGGACTTCATATCCACTAAGCGGACCTTCTCGGGTTTGTTTGGGTCCCAGCTCAGTTCATGTCTGTTTGAAGGGACATAAGTCCGTTAGGCGGACCTTCTTGGGATAGTTTTAAAAATGTGCAAATTTTGACCCTCTAAATGGAAACATTTCTCTTCGGGGTCTTCACGGAAGTTGTAGAAATCGAAGTTTTCTTCGAAACCATCCTAGAATGGTCTCAATATAACATCCCTAGTGAAAGTTACACTTTTTGTCCCAAATCATGTACATTTTACAAGTTGTGGGCTTATCAATGCTTCTCTATGATTCATTTTGGCTTGAATGGAGCTTGAAAAGTACTTAGTTAGTTATGGAAGTAAGAGATAGATCGAGTGATGTATTTAGGGTGACGATTGAGGATATGAACATAAAAATGGATTTTCATTTATCAAATGCTCAATTATGGATGTTTGGGATGTTATAAGAACTCTTTAGAGTGCTGCGCTCACGTTTCATGATCCTCGAGTTAGACTCTGAAAAATTGGCTAATGAGGTTCCATTAAAAAGGACCCTACAAGGTAATGTGCTTAAGTATGACTCATGAACGTTGGGCTCTGAAAACAAGGTCCAACAGATGTGGTATCAGAGCACGAATGTTGGGCTCCAGAAACGGGGTCCAACATGAGCTAGCTGATCCAAATGTGCTTCCCAAGACGAACTGTATACGAGGATGTCATCGAAGAAAACTAAGACAAAACGCTGAAGGAAGGGTCTGAATACCTCAGTCATAATGGCCTTAAAGATAGAGAGAGCATTAGTCAAACTGAAAGGCATGATAAAAAACTTATAGTAATCGTCATGGGTGCGAAAGGCAGTCTTTTCGATGTCAGTTGGAGCCACTCGTATTTGATGGTAGCAGACCAACAAGTCCAGCTTCGAAAAATACTGTGTTCTGTGAAGTTCGTCAAATAACTCATTAATAGTCGGTATGGGAAATCGATCTCGAATGTTTGCTGCATTGAGTGTGCGGTAATCTACGTAAAAATGCCATGTGCCATCCTTCTTGCACACCAATAAGACAGGAGAGGAAAACGGGCTGTGGCTATGGCGAATGATCCCATCATGAAGCATTTCAAAAACCAATTTCTCAATCTCATGTTTTTGATAATAAGGATACTAATATGGCTTGACATTAACCGGTGCAATATTCGGCAACAAGGTAATATGGTGATTCTGTGGCCTACTAGGTGGAAGACCTTGAGGCTTTTGGAACACATCAGAGAAACTCTCAAAGACTGCTCGAAGATTAGGAGCCATGACCTGCTCCTCCTCAACTACAGGTGAGACCACTGCTAATCAAAAAATAGTTATAGTCGAATCAATAGACCCCATGCGACGTAGGGCATGCAAAGAAGCTAACTGAGGAGCCACAAATAATTCACTCTTCCACTGCACTACTTGACCACCGTCTTTAAATTCAAAACTGGAAGAGAAATAATCGGTAATAACTAGTCCTAAAGTAGCCAGCCATGAAACCCCGAGAATAATATCCCATCCTTGAAGATCGAGAACAAATAAATCCATATGTACAAGATGTCTCCGAATTTGCAGTGGAACCTTTCGAGCAATTCCCGAACACAGAAACTTAGCACCATTACCTACCAACACACCAAAAGTCACAGTCGGCTCAATCAATAAACCCAAAATTTGAGCCATTCGAGTTTGCACAAAACTATGCGTATTTCCCCCGTCTAAAAGGACCTACACAGTAGAGCCACGAATCGAATTGTGGCCGGAGATGAATCACCCGACATAACATAATGTGATATTGCTGAAGTCGGTGAAGACTCTTCCATATAATGAACCAGAGAGTCCTTGGAAGCATCAGCTAGAAGTGGAGCAGTAGGCGGCAACACAAAGTTAACCTCAATCACCAAGAGTTGTGGAAGAGAAGAACACTTATGATCCTAAGTGTATTTCTCATCATAGTAATAACAAAGCCTTTGTTTACGGAGTGAGTCGACAAACAGGAGGTTTCGCCGAAGCAATAACAGTCAGGGGAGTCGCAAAGATTGGAACTGGAGCCAAAAGCCACGGCTTCAGAGTAGGCAGTAGTGGGGTAGACTGACCCAAGGATGGCTTCAGAGACCCTTTGTCCATATATAACCGACGCTTATGCATCAAGGCTAATCTAGCAATTTCCTCAAACTCAACTGGTTTATGCATCAAAACCGTAGTCTTAATATCCTCCTTAAGACCCGACACAAAGCAACAAACAACAAATAGTGTGGGTAATAACATAGCTCGATTCATCATAGCCTCAAACCTGCTACGATAGTCAGTCACAGAGATCAATTGTCACAGCTTGGCCAGCTGCCCTTTAGGGGACTCAGGCTCTGGAACATGGAAACGTTTCCAGATAGCCTCAGTAAAAGGAACCTACCCAGTCAATTGATGATTCCGATACATCCACTCAAACCAATCTGTCGCTTCACCGTCTAGATAAAAGGAAGCCAAAGTCCTGCAGTCCTCATCTCGAATATTATAAAATTCAAAATAGCAATTGGCACAAAACACCCACCAATCTGCATTTGTCCCATCAAATCGGGGCAGCTCCACAGAGGCAAGTTTATGACGCATAAGGAGAACATTAGGTGCCAAAGGATTAAGAGTACCGATAGATCCAAAACGAATTAGAGACCTATCACCATCAGAAGAGGAAGATGCAATTGAAGGAGCTCGAGTCACAATTTGTTTCAGTTCTACGACAATCTTCATCCGATCAGCAATGGCGATCGTAAGGGAAGCAACATCGGTTGAAGCTGCAACTGGGCTTCCTTGATTCCTGTCACTTCGTTATCTAGTGTCCAGAATTGCGTCTGATACTCAGCTATCTAAACAGAGTAGGATGAAAGCACCAATGAAGTGAAGAGCCAAGGAGAACCTCGACTCTTAGAGAAAAACTCAACATTATTGATAGCTGGATTTATGGGCAAACCAGCAAGCCTCCATACAAAGAAAGATCGAGAACGATAACAGAGGAAAAGATGAGAGAAAAGAAGAATTAACAATTCCAGACATGCCCTTCTATTGTTCCCAATGCAGTATATATTTGTGTGTGACTGTGATGTATATAATGAGTTTAATGACGTGTATAATGAGTATAGTGATGTGTATAGTGAGTATCATTATGTGCCTATTAAGTAACATAATCAACCAAATGAATAGGACGAGCAATAACCCTAACACTCCTGCATGGCACCATTGTTGACTGAGCTATCTCTGTGATGTGGGCTAGAAAATTGACCTACTGTCCATTCACTTCAGTATAGTTCTAGCAATAATTTCAAGTGTAAAGATGATGCTTAAAGGATGGAGATCTAATAGAGGAAAGGAGATTGATGTCTTTAAGGAGTTCAAGGTTTTGACATCAGAAGCGATTTCCAAGACAACTTTTGGATATCATGAAGGGAATGAAGATGAAGCATAGTAGGAGGCAATAATTTCAAAGTTGGGATTGCAAGGATTAGGTAATTTTCTACTCTATTCTTCTTTTGATTTGTAAATTTATGATAATTTTTTACTCTCCACTATTGATAGAGAAATTTTCATAATAAAAGATGATATTGAATTTGAGAAGATCTAGCAAGGGGTAAGAGAAGCCATAATAGGAATTATACAGAAAAGAGAAATTTGAGAAACAAAAGATGAGCTTGATTGCTCCGAAAGTGACTTTCTTAGACTACTTCTCAAAGCTTATGTTGATCCTGATCAGATTAAGAAGATATCAATAGATGACTTGATTGATGAGTTTAAGAATTTTTATATTGCTGGACAAGAAACCACAGCAAGTGGCCTTACTTAGACTGTTCTTCTAATGGCCATTTTCAAAGATTGGCAAGACAAAGCAGGGGCAGAGGTTCCTCAACAGTTTGGCCGCCAAAATCCAACAATAGATGGCATTGGAAAGTTGAAGATCGTAAGAAACTTTTTGCTTGGATTGTTCTTCTATTACCTATTTTTCAATTTGAACTTTTTTTCTCTAAATTCCAACTTCATCATCTTTTGGCTTGTAGATGAGCGTGATCATAAATGAATCTCTCAGGCTATGTCCTCCTCTTTTTAACATAACAAGGGAGGCCCAAAAGGAAGTTAGATTAGGAAACCTGGTGATTCCAACAAAAATGGAATTCTACATCCCAAATTTTGCACTTCAATATGACCCTCATGTTGGTTTATGCCCTACAGCCAATTACGTTAGTTGTAGTTTAGTGACAAATTATTTAAAGGCATTTTTTATCTTGTACATGTTTAGATGTATATGTTAAAGTCTATGGGATAATTGTATATTGTAAATAAAATTATAATGAGATTATAATTATAAGCTTCATATTGCATTTATGAATTATCCTTAAATAGTTCCTTGTCATTGTTTTATTAAGACTGGATATTAATAGAACGTAGAAAGACTAACACACATAGAGATACTTAAACAAACTTGTGGCTGCTTTTTAGAAAACAAGTTCACTAAACAGACCTAACATGAGAAATTTATTTAAAACATTACTTGTATGCTTATGGAATTCTCATTGTAATAATTGTATAAGTAATCTTTTAACTTTAGGTCACCAAAGTTATCTTGTATGGGGATTGCTATGTTTTGATATTACTTATAACCTATTTAATCATAGGTCGTTTAATTAGTAGTCATTGAATATAGCATAAACTATATAGAGGTAGTTGTGTGATCAAAATAGAATTCATCATTCTAAAGTAATTAGGAAGAATGTTTTGTTGTTCTCAACTAGTATTGATTCAGAAAATCCTTCACCAAGGTGGAATGACATTTTGTAAATAGTTTACAAATGTCATTAATTGAATAGATAGCTAATGACGGAGAACTAATATAACTGGATTCAAAATAAAGTAGACATTAATTTCATACTCTATGTCTAATCAAGACATTGTATTATGAAATGATTGAATTATACAAAAAAAATCATGCACAAAAAGGTTAGTCAAAACCACTTTGACATTCCTAAATGCTTGAGTGGTCATAATGCATTACTAGAAGTCAATCTTGATTTATGATTATAAATTGTTTAATTGGAGAGTTAAAGATAAATTAAAAAGAGTTTTAACTTATCTAATTCTAATTATGAATTAGAATTATAATTTATAATCATTGCCAACGTATTTGGGAGCCTAATGGGTCTTACATAAAGAACGAGATGAAGAGAGCAAAATTAATTTAATCAAGTTAGACTTGATCGTAAAGTTTGAGAAACTTTATGATTAAATATAAGATATTTAATAAATAAGGATCTATAGGAGATAATGAATTTAATTTAGGCATAATTGGTATTTAATTAGAATTATTTGTAATTCTAATTAAAGTTTAATTGAAATTAGAATTTAATTTTAATTAAATTATTAAAATGTCCAAAGTTTATTATAAATAGACTTATGCTCTACGGAGCTAGTATTTCATGCTTAACTTTCTTTGTAAGAGTTACAGAGTTCTCTTAATCTGTTCTGTGGATACCGTTAGAGGCTGGACATTTGTGTGGCTACAATAGTTGACACGGATCGATTTCGGGAACAGTTCAAAGGATACGACAGGATAAAGATCAAGCTTCGAAATAAAGAAAAAATTAAGTTTCCGCTTTATAATAATTTATGTTAATCATTTTATAGAATTAAAGAGATCTTAGTTTTTGGGAAATTAAATTCACGAAAAAAGTTTATGATTATTCCACTGCGGTCGAGATCGGATCCTGACTTAATTTCCCAACAGGATCGATTGAAGAAATGGCAATAGCAGGACTGATCGGAGAAGACGTCAAATTGATCCAAGCTCCAGGCTATTGTATCATCCTCTGTTGTATTGGAAAGTTGCGAAAGATAAGGTGGAAGAGAAGTGAAACCACGAAACGTAGCCTGCCAAGCGCCGTTAACAATCGGTGAAGATGCCTTTAACGTTAAAGGCATGCTGCTTTGGAGGCTTCGAATATCAGGAGAGTTAAGAAGTGGACTGATGTCAAATCAATTATCGAGCCACACCCATGTTTTTTCGTCGCTGCCAATATAGTGTTTGATATACGGGTAGATTGTTGGACGTAGTTTCATCATCTGTTGGAAAATTCAAGGCCCATTCCGAGTGTAGTCAACCTGCCAGAAGTTTTGAGTGTTTCAAATATGTTTCGTTTATCCATTTAAAACATAAGGCTGTACGATCCATGTATAATTGACATAAATGCTTGCACATGGCAACCTTCTGTATATGAGAAACTGGAATAATTCAGAGACCACCATATTTTTTAGGAAGAGTGACTTCCTGCCATTTTACTCGCACCTTTCAGGAATTACCTACTTATCCAGTCCAGAGAAATGTTTTGACGATTTTTTCCAGCTCTTTAAGGACTTTCCGAGGTAGCCGTATGTGAGCCACCCAGTGAATATGGAGGCTATTTAGAACAGAGATTACAAGTGTTAGACGGGCTGCATAAGAGAGAAAGCGACTTTACAAATTCATCTATACATCTTTTTCAATTAAGTATCAACCAAGTAAGGAGTTGTAGAAGTATCATGTCCTCCCTATATAAGATTTAGGGACTTATATGTCAACTACTTACGTCATAATTTTTGAACATTTATGTTCCAGATATGAGGCTTCACACTATTGCCTCTAAAGAGGAAGTTATTTATAAAGATATGGAATACACATAGCTAACAACTGTCTTTCATAGTGGTACCACTTATTTTAGTAGAGTATAAAAGAAGGGAAGTGTTTAGGTGCATATTTCATAATGGCTTGCCAATTGATGATGTTAGGATCTTTGTATGCTATGATGCTTGGAATGAGTATTTTAGTTTTTAATGCATTTCTTTTTATGGTATTTTATAAGGATTAGTTGTTTTACCATAATTATTAATTGTTTAGTATAATTATTGATTTATAGTACTTATTTAATTCAATACAATTGCAATTTTTATTATGTCATATATGTTCCATATTTATGATAAATGTCAATAAATACATTTAAATATAATGGCTAATTATTGATAAACTATAACCCGATATAAGAAAACTACAAGGCATATGACTTTTGCAAAAAGAAGCATTCCCTTACGCTATTTTTTTAATTATCATGGATGATGATATCATACGAGAGTTCTTGATATATGACAATGCCAATAACATATGATCTACATTGGTAGCACCCTTTGGTAGAATTTTAATAATTAAGTTAGGGACACTCGTTATTAAGTATGAAACTTGTAAGAAAATTTTAGATCACATATAAGTTATAAATCAAAAAATGAATATAATTTTAAATTTAATCACCTTTTGTTGTTGCACACTTAAAACATTAGAAGGATAACAATTTTCTTAATTAAAAGAAGAAAATAGAGATTTTTAAGAAATGTAATTTAATATGTAAGTGAGTTTTCTGTCTTTGTCCTTTGTAAACATTAAAAAATATCAAATTTATTTAAGTTTTTTTTTCTTATGCTCTTATCAATGTCTTTAACCTAAAAGTTTAAGCTCCATTCCTTTAACCTTAAAGTTTAAGGTTCATTCCTTTTAGTCTTCCTATCTTCCTGTAAGTTAGGTAGGTGTCAACTCCACTTTCTTCAATCATTTTTAATTTTTTCACCTCAAACATATTCTGAATTAACCATGGCATAATAATGATACCCTACGTCTCTTTTACGTAGAAAATGTGGATATTACTTCTTAAACTTCCTTTTGTATCTTGCATATTTCGAATAAGTTGTATCGTGTTAGTGATACTTTTATTTATTGATTAGAGTATATATTAATTACTAGTTACATGATAAAAGGGACGAGCAACAATTATGTTTATTAACAATATTATTGGATCATTTAAAGGAGAACTTCGATGTCTCTTTATTTGGAGACTACGTTTATTACAAAGTTCAAATATGTATCATAAATTCTTTTATGTCTCTAAATTTTAATTATTTGAATGGTGAAAAAAAAATCAAATAACATTAACAATCATTTAACATTTCTTGAATGTTTCGGACACTAAAAATAGAAGCCTTAAAGCATTCGTGGAAAGGTAATTCATTCCCTATCAAAACATAACACTTAAAACATTATAGGACTTTCATTGAACACCTTATAGACAACCAAAATTCAACCCAAACTAACAACAAAAATTCTATCTTTTCCCTTTCTTTGCCAACATTAACACATTCAAAAGACCATTCAACCATTGACATTCTCAATACATGCAAACAACTTAAGAACTCACCCTAAAACCGATGATCAACATAACATTTAACAACAACAATGAAAGAAGAAAAAAACCCAAAACAAATCCAAGAACTACGTACTAGCTCGAGTATAATTGTAGGGAGAAGATGGAGGATAAACAAGATGAAAAAAGAAGAACGGACAAAAAGAAGACAAAGGGAAGAAAAATCGAATTGCAGAGAGTAGAAGAACTTAGGAGGCGGGATGGGAGGGGATCAGGTTTGTTTCATTAATCAAATGCTGGGACGACGTCATTTGTCGTTGAAAAAACAACATCATCTCAACTTAATTTTTTTTGCAGGCTGACACATTTGGCGACGAATTCACAATTCATCGCAAAATGTCCAACATTTGCCTACCAAAATCAAAAATCGTCGTCAATACTATACTTTTTTGATAGATTTTTAAATTTGGTAATTTTAACAAAAACTTAAATCATGATTGCAATTATAAATAATAAATACAATTTTGTGAGACCACATAAAGTTATGAAATCATATTTATTAAAAAAGATTAATAAAAAGTATAAATGGCAATTTTGTTAACTAAATTTATTTTTACAGTTATGCAATCCTTGTCATTAACATCATATAGTAATCTTTGAAATGACTTGATAAAGTCATTTTGAATAATATTAATTTTATTTTTAAAAATATTATATTAATATTTAATATTGATTTTTATTTTCCACTATATTACAATTTATTTTTAATTAAATTACTATTAATATTATCATTTATGAAAATTAATATAATGTTATGTGAATGTATACATAATAATCGTAACTAGTATAATGACTTATGAAATATTACATTATATATAAATTTTCTCATATCTTACTTATGTAATATATATTACTCTATTTATTAATAATTATCTATTTATTATATAGAAATTTCGTGTTGTAACATATAATTTATTTATTATATATAATTATGTTAGCCAAAGGTGAATCCAAATGGCAATGAAAAACCATTTGGCAATGAGTTTTTAAATCCTCACCAAATGTTATATTTCTTCCGACTTAATCAAAAATGACGTTGTTTACGTAAACGACATTGTTTTCTACTAGATTATTAACACAAAAATGATCCTCTCTTCATTTTCGTGTTAGTCGTCAACATTCCTCTTCGTTCACAGTCCAATAAGCACCATCCCCTCTCTTGTGCTCTTCTCGTGTGTTGTGGTCATCACCGTGGAAGAAGTGTCCTTACCTGTGTTAGTATTGCTCTTCTTTTTTATTTTCAAACCCTCCTTCTTGTGCTCTATTTTACTGATACATTTAGGTGTTTATTATGAGTTTTGTGTTCTACTTATGGTGTATGGGTTTTGTTTGTGTTTGTGTTTATGTTTGGAAGATGATTTATTGTCTTTCTTTGTTGATTGTATATGGGTTGAATTTTTTTTACCACCTTCATTGCTTCTTTGAGGAAAGCCTGCCATTTATTTAATGAAAGGTTTGTAAGAGTATTTAACTCTTCTATCAAACCTTTTTTTTTGGCTGTTAAGGAAAAATACTCTTTTTCATTATAAACCACTTGTTCATATTTAGAATTTCACATTTTTATTATAATAGTAATATAACCTTATATAGAAAATACTATATTTCTATACATAAAGAACATGGTCATATGTGCTCTACTATAAATTCTAAAATTGAGATATGTTATAATGGGTAAATGGATAAGTTTCATTTTAATAAGGGTAGCTTTCATCTCAATAGGCAGATAGAAGATGTAGAACTAGTGAACTGTAATACTTTGACTTATCATCGAGAATTTAATTGAACATAATGAGTTTTATGCTAAATTGACTATTTAGAATATAACTGTTAATATTAATTCATCGAGGAATGTCGATATGGCCACTAGTTTTGGTGGTGGAAATGAGCTATGTTAGGAGGAATGTGGCAAAATTGTCCCTAATGAAGAACAAATTAATGTAGAACAAATCCCCTCTTCATACACTAATAACCCTTTACCTTCCATGGTTGATCTTCTTCTCCAAGGTTTTTAGTATCATCCGAACTACCTCTCTTTCTTTATTATCTGTATCCCATTTCCTATTATGAAGTTATTATATATATGAACATATAATTGTATATACTATATGTTATGTTAAGCTTCCTTGATTCTTCAAAAGAACATAGATGGAAATGGTAGCAGTGGCAATGTCACGATGGTCTGTAGAAGATTAGGGAAATCAGTTGCTTTGGAACAATCGTCGATTCCAATTACTATGTCTATTTAATCAGGTATACATGTGTTCCAATTTGGATTCATTATACGGTTTGACTAAACTAGCTATCTAAGTTATGTACTAATTGTTTATTATATGAAACACATCATACTAGCAGTTCATCTAATTCAGTGATCCATATTGCATCTGGGGATCCATTCACTGTATCTTCTGCTAGTTTAGTTATAGCCAAGAAGTTAATGGAAGACGGTGCCAATAACCCAACACTTGAGGGAAGATCTTTAACTTTTGCAACTAATATCTGCGAACATGCAAGGATCCTTCTTAGAAATCTTGACATAGGGAACTCATTTACCTTTGCCAACTCTCATGTCACTTGGAATCCAACAATATAATTATTTTATTTCCTTTTGGTTGGAATCAACGTGAAACTTTATTTATTGTTATGTCTATAGGAATTTTGGAAATAGTCTCTCTACTAATTAGGGGTAGGGCTGCATCCCATTAAACCTCCCCAGATCTCGCATATCAGTGAGATTCATACTGGTCGTTATTGTCATATGTGTATAAGAATTGTTAAACTTCTAATTAAAATTTGCACTACTTACCATATATCATTTTATTATATTGCTACCATTTTCAATATTTTGATATATTATTATTTTATTGTTAATAAATATTAATAATTAAGAATATTAGTTAACTTAAATTTAAGATATTTTTATCCTATTAAAATTAAAATTTTAGGTATGATTATCTTTTTACGACCAAAATATA
The DNA here is from genome assembly GCA_027478495.1 of Erythroxylum alaternifolium. Classification (NCBI taxonomy): domain Eukaryota; kingdom Viridiplantae; phylum Streptophyta; class Magnoliopsida; order Malpighiales; family Erythroxylaceae; genus Erythroxylum; species Erythroxylum alaternifolium. Next base: position 3,472 of record JANIIA010495620.1, on the reverse strand, counting down.
TTTACTTTTCAAAATTTAAATTACCTACCATGTGTTTTTCAATAATATGTTTAAAACTTTGAAAACATTTTACAATTTGTAGAAGCTCCATTCTATTTTCATGAAAATTTTTAATGAATAAAGGTGCAGTACTATATATAAAAGGCATCATTAAAGAATCATTTACATATTAATCCATAGATTTAAACAAACTTATAGACTTTGAATGTATTAGCTATTTAATCAAATTTATAAACAAGGCAAATTAAAGAAGTGTTAATTACCAAAAACAACCGAAACTTTCTTTAATTTTTCAAATATAGCCTAATCTTCTAAAAGTAGCAATAAAATGCCCAAATTTTCTATTTTTTTCAATTCTAGCCCAAACTTTAAAAAGTGGCAATAAAATGTTTAAACTTTCAATTTTCTTCAATTCTAGCTTGATGTTATCTACTATTCTCTCGATGCCTCAGCACTTTGTTTTCTATTTGTTCTTTTAACGCCCCAAACTATTCTTACATTACAGTGTACTACACTAGTAAGCTCTTCATTTTAGTTCGTTCTCCTGATGCCCTTTGTGTGAGGGCATCGAGGCTGCATATTCTAAAAATCGAAGGGCGAGGGTATCGAGAGAACAAACTAAAAAATAAAGGGAAAAATTAAAATCAAAGCGTAAGTTTATCGAGGATGCGTAATATGATTTAGGTCATTTTTAAACAACAATATTGTTTTAATTATGTGATTAGACGATGTTGTTTCATTAATCTTCATTTGATGTGTTAATTTTGGCTGACATGTATTAATAGTTAAGGATTTTGAAACATGTAGTAAGTCACGTCAGCAAACTTAACAGAAACATTAACGTCGGGCTAAAATTGAAAAAAAACTAAAAGTTTGGCATTTTATTGCTACTTTTTAAAGTTTGGGCTATAATTGAAAATTTGAAAAAATTTGGGCTTTATTTGGTAATTAACCCATTAAAAAATATGAAAAATCATATAAATGTCAATTATAATTAACCTCAATTAAAATCATTAAGTACACTTAGCATTAAAAAACTATCTTCTAAATATTATTATTTTTAAGAATACTATCACATACAAAAATTCATCAAAATTTTCCTAAAAAATTATCATATTATTTAACATCAACTTTTAGTGGCAAATTTACAATTCATCGCCAAAACGTATAATTATCAACCTCTAACGATGATTTTCATAAGTGTTACTAAATGTTATCATATTGGCAACGAATCTTTAAAATAGTCGTAAAATGTCGCTCCTTCTGTGACGCTTCTCAATAATCAGGGCAAAATATATTCGTTTATCAAAACTTTGTGCCACGATTTAGATAATCATCGTAAAACGACAATATATTAGAGACGAACTACATTTTCTGTCGCTATTTATAGGTGCCATTTGTAAGATTCCAGCTAATTGTCGCTAAATATATTGATTTACCATGACTTCTTACAATGATATTCCTATTCGTCACTAAAGGCTGTCATATTGGAGATGGAATTCGATTACTATCGTAAAAATTTGCTACTTTTATGATGATTTTTATTAATCGTCATAAAATATATTCATTGACCAACGCTTTTGTATAACATCACAAAATATTGGACTTTGGGAGACGAATGTTTAATTAATCCCCAATAGATATCTTTTAACGATTTTTTCTAATTTGTTGTCAAAGAAAGCATAGCCAAAAGTTTAAGAAAGAAAAATTATTGGAACTATCCATATCCAGTTCATCCTTCAGAACCATATCACATCTTGGATCTAATGAAATAGGATGAATTGAGACGGTATTTTGTAAATACATAATTATCTTGAATATATTAACTATTTCTTTATTTTCTAATCGCCTAGAAGGGACAAAAGAAACATCTTGTTCATTCTTATGTTATAGTGTAATTTGGTAGCAAATGGACTCTTGATGAACAAAATTCGAGTATGAAAGTGATATGCTTTAGTAAAGAATCAAGAGGGATTGGTGAAACGACTTATGCATATCTTTAATAATTAAATAGTTCTGTAATACTTAAATTTTAAAAGGATCATAATTATTCTAACTCTAAAGTAGAGTTATACAGTTATAGTACAATAGTTGACAATTATAATGGTTAGCTATTTTAAAGATTGATCGTTATGATAGTTGACAAATCAACTAGTTAATGCAACAGTCCCTTCTAATTAGGGATGAGAAAGAAAGTCCGACTTGATTCTGACCTAAGACTTTTTTTACTTTAAATCTAGTTCAGATTTTGGTTGCCCAATCCTGCCCAGTCTGAAACTCCAAAGTTTCATATAAAATTATGTTGTTTTGGTTGAATCAACATCTTTAACTTTTAACTTTAATGGGGTTTCGACTGCCTAAGACCAATTAGGCTCGAGCTCTGATTAGCTTGGGTTTTGGGCTAGGCCCGCGCCTGAATACAGAATTTCACGCTTAAGCTTGAGCCTGTTCAACTCAATGCCAAACCTACTCTCAATAAACATATTGGTTAGAATAAAATGATCACAAACTTGTCTAGATAAATTTTTGTAGGAATAAAGTATAATTCCTAATAAGTTGATATTTCAAATTGTTTGTTACTAATTAATTATTGTTATCTCTTATTTGAATTAAAGAGTCCAGGAGACATACATAGCCTCACTCTAGCTGCATTTGTCTTCAATATGAATAAAAGACCATCTTAACATTTGTTGATTGAATATAAATTCTTATCCCTAAAATATTTTAAGCACGAAATGCACATATTTTATTTGATAAAAAGACACCTAACAAGTATTTGATATATTTTTGCTGAGAATATAAGTTATAAATTTGGTTACAATTATAGTAGAAATTTAGTGCCCAGCTTAGTCTAAGAAAACCCCTTGTAATAATTGGTATCAAAATAAGGTTGGAATCACTTATGATGCAAAATGTTTTGTAGGTAAAATATGAAAGTTATTCAAGAAAGACTTAATCATTTAGAAGTTAGCTTAGGTCCCATTTTGAAGGATGAAATAATGTAGATTACTATACGTATATATAAGATTGAGGACTCTAACACTATGATCCAGATGTAGTGGGATGATATTTCGTATAAGGAGAATAAATGTGCTGTGGTGTTGGAAGATACCTTGGCCAAATTGAGAAATAATGACACTTTATAGGGTGGCATAAATTATTCTAGATTGAAGATCCTAGATTCAAAACATTTCAATGGTCCTTATGATTCTAAGGCACTGAAAAACTTCTTTTGGATTATACAGTAGTATTTTTATGTTGTTAAAGTTTCTAAAATGGACAACTGACACAATAAGAAACAAAGAACATATAAGAATCATACTTAATTGGAAGAAACACATGAATCCACTCGTAAAGAAAGCTAAAAAACAACAAAATATGAGAGTATTATTAATAGAATATCTAACAAAACATTTAGGAGGTTGATTTATAAGTGTGACAAAGCAACCCTAATCCTAGCAAAATAAGAAAC
>JANIIA010495580.1:0-14890 GCA_027478495.1 Erythroxylum alaternifolium | reverse complement strand
TGGTACCTTATGACTAGATATATAATGCTCATACAAATAAAACCAAACTCTTTTGTTTTATTAATAATAAATATTTTTATTTCAAAAGTAACTGGAAGCAAATCTTAATATGTAAATACACTTGCTTTCCAGGGTGTTATATTTACATAACTCCAACAGGTTAAAGTGAAAGTTGATTCATTGATAATGATTTCACTAATCACGTGACCTATTTTAAATAACTTTTTGAGAAGCTTAATAATTCTAAAGTTTCAATGATGACGATTGGTAATGAGGAGTATATAGCTCTCAAAGGCAAATGGATTGTAGCTATTAAAAGTTGTACATGTTCAAAACTTATCACTGGTGTTCTTTTTGAACTTGAAATTGATTGGAATTTATTAATTGTGATAGATTTTTGGAAAATGATTACAAAAGTCTTTTAAGGACAAGAAATGCTTGACCAGAGATGCAAATGATCATGATTTGTTCAAAATTAAAATAAGCGGTAAAAGCTTCTAATTGGACATAATGGAGTAAAATAAGATGCATTACCAAGTTTAATCAGTATTATAGAGCTCTTGCATAATAGACTTGGGAATTTTAATCATACAACTTTACTGTTGAAGAAGAAATTGCAATTAGTAAAAGATCTACCTTAATTGAAAGAAAATTTATCAAATTGTTGTGTTTTTCATTTTGGCAAGCAAACTAAACTGCTCTTCTCAAATACAAATTGAAGAGTTTCTTATAAGTTACAACTTATTCTCATAAATCTATGTGGACCTCATCCTATTTCATCTTTAAAAAGAGCTAAATATTTTATTACCTTTATTGATGATCCAACTAAAACATGTTGGATATATTTATAAGGTTTAATTCAAAAGTTACTGGTAATTTTTTGGAGATTTAGAACCTTAATTGAGAATTAAAGTGGCTATAAAATTCAAGTTTTAAGATTAGACAATGGGAGGGAGTAAACTTCGTAACATTTTACAATGTTTTACGAAGAAGTTAAAATTGAGTATCATCTTGTTACTTCCTACACTTCAAAGCAAAATAAAGTAAGAAGAGAAATAGAACCATAATAGAAATTATCAGGTGTATGTTACATGAAAAAGGTATACAAAAAATGGTTTTAGGAAAAAGCCGTAATCTTTACAATTTTTTTATTAAATAAGCTTCCTATTAAGGCTTTCAAAATGAAAAGTCCATTTGAAACTTAGTATGGATACAAACCATCCTTACAAAATCTTTAAGATTTGGTTGTATTAGCTTTCAAATGTTTTCTAAGTGAACAAAGATAAGCTAGATAAGAGAGTAAAGCATAACATCTTTATTGGCTACAATAATGTTACTAAGGCTTACAAAATCTTTTAGCCTTAAATATGAAAGATCCTGGTGAGTAGAGATGTTTAGTTTATTGAAAATCAATAATAGAGTTGTGGTAGCAAAGAAGAGAATCAAAACTTTAATCTAACATGGAAACAAGGAGAAGAAATTAATGAACCTCTTGTTAAAGGTACTAGGATATTTTTTTAATATTTATTAGAAATGTAGTGTCGCTATTTTTGGACTTGCAAAGTATGAAGAAGATGAAAAGAATCCACAATGGATAGTTGTAATGTAAAAGGAGTCAAGTATGATTAAGAAAAATAAGGCAGGAGAGCTAGTTGAAAATCTTGAGGATATAAAGATTATTAGTTTTAAATGGTTGCTCAAAACATAATTAAATGTTGATGGCTCCATTAATAAACAAAAGCAAGGATTATAATGCGGGCTATGCTCAACAATTTTATGTTGATCACTTAAAAACTTTTATTCTAATTACACGTTTAGATACTATCATATTATTGCTGACATTGATTACCTAAAATAAATGGAAGGTTTTTGAACTTGATATTAAATGAGCGTTTGTAAATGGTTATCTGTGGGAAGAGATTTACATTGAGCAACTGGAAGGTTTTGTTGTCAAAGGCAAGGAGAACAAGGTTTATCTATTAGAAAAGACTTTATATAATTTAAAGTAGGCTCTAAAGGCACGATATAAGATAACTGACCAATATCTGTTGAACCTAGATTTTGTGAAGAGTCTGAGTGAGGCCACATTTTATTTTAAACATGTTAATAAAAATATTGTGATTGTTTCATTGTATGTGGATAATCTATTTGTGATAGAAAATAAGGTAGTTAAAAAAAGAGAGTTTTTGAGATAACAAACTTGAAATTAATGACATTCTTTTTGGGCATAGAAATCAAACAGAATCAACAAAGTATTTTTCATTTATCAAAAGAAATATGCTAAGAAAATCTTGAAAAAATTCTAGATGGAGGACTACAAGCTAGTAGTATGAGTACCATTTTGTATCGGCCAAAAATGTTACTTATATCTTCGATACCATATTGATTATGGATATTGATTAGTACTAAATTTTTTGCTAAGTATCAATTGGTACTCGAAATAATGGTAGTTACCTAGCATATTCATAAATTATAAAAGTTAAAGGATCAAATTGAAAAAAAATAAAACCATCTTCACTTACTTACCCTAATTTTGTCCCTCTCATAGACATACCAAACTCACCCATCGTAGAACACAAACTAACTTTCTAGTTTTCCTCACTTTTTCTCCAAGGCTTTTAGTTTCAACTCTTTAGTCTCCATCATTAACAACATTCCAATAGTCTAACCTCCAATTCCTTTGATTTGCCCCCGTATCTTTAACTCTATTTCGTTTTCTCTCTTTGTCGATTTACCCCCACATCTCCATTAGATTCTCACCACTTACTTGTTGGGAAATTGGGACTAGATCAGATCTTGAATGTAGTGGAATACTTACAAATTTTTTTTCGTATTTTGATCTCTTGAAAACTAATACTTAGTTATATAAAATGATTAACGCATAAATCATAATAAAGCATGAATTGTAATTTGTACCTTATTTTAAAGCTTGATCATATTCTTGTCGTATCTCTTGAACTAGTCTAAAATCCATCTTAACCACCATAGCTACACAATCATCGGACCTCTAACGATATCTACATAATAGGTTAAGAAAACTTTATAACTCTTATAGAGAGAGTTAAACAAGAAGTGCTAGCTCCATCAGAGCTTAAGCCTATTTATAATAAGCTTTGAATGTTTTAGTAATTTAATTGAAATTAATTCTGATTTCAATTAAACTTTAACTAGAATTAGAAATAATTCTGATTAAATACCAATTTTGCCCAAATAAGATCCAATATCTCATATTGATCCTTATTTATTAAATATGTCATATTTAATCATAAAGTTTCTCAAACTTTACAATCAAGTCCAACTTGATAAAATATATTTGTAAAACCTCGAACCTTTCCTTTCATTGAATATAAACTTTTATTTTCAATGAATAATGTTTTTGGATGAATAGTATATTTGAGTGAATAGTTTTTTTAGGGAACTCAAACTCGAAATATTGAAAATTTGATTAGTTAGTGAATTAAATTCATAAAGGGCAATTTGGTCTTTTTGGCATAAATGTTGGTAGAATAATGAGTCATTGGAGTAGACTAATAGGAAGGTGACATGTGTAAAACATTAAAGAGTATAAAAAGCCAAAACTTAAGACAAATTGCTCCATTCATTTAGTGAAATTGTGAGAGTGAATTGGTGTAGCCATGAGAGAGTGAAACAAAATGAAAAGAAGAGAGAAGCAAAGGTGTAAGTTTCGGAGAAGGAGAGAAGAAGAAGAGGGCTGCCATTTTTCATAGGTTTTGAGTTGGAAGTGGAGAGATCTTGATAAAGAATAGAAGCTCTTCAAATACCCAAAAGATTGAAGGAAAAAGTGGTTAGTTTTCCTAGCTTAAAATTTCTAATTTTTATTGGTTTTTGAGTGGGATAAATGTCTTTAAAATCAATGATGATTTTTGACTTGCCATGGAGTAGATAATGAGATTAGAAGCATTTAATGGTTGAAATCAAGAAAGTAAACCAAGAAATTAAGATAGTAAGAATCGGCCATGGCTAGGTCTTTTTAGTGTGATTTGATCCAAAAATTTTATTTTAATATTTTATGATGTTCATAGCATTGTTTGATGATAGTGAAGCAAATAAATGAAAAAGAATTGAATTGGAAAAGTTTGATGAAAGATAAGTTAAGTTTAACCTTAAGGGCATTTTTGGTATAAAAGTATGGTTATGAAGTAATAACCATGTGAATGTGATTAAGGATGGTCATTAAGTGTATTTCTGGCATTGAAATTATTAAATGAAGTGTTATGCTATTAATTGGAAAAATTAGTATATGCTATGTATGTGGAAACGAATGAAGTTGAAATGGTTTATGATGTGTTGGATGATGTTTGACATGAATCTTAGGTGAATTGTGTAGAAAAATTGGAAAGAAAATGAAAGAATGATATAAATGTGTGTGTGAAGTGTGGAAAATTCGACCTTAAAGAGGAAATGGAGTTGTTGAACTTTAATTATGGTTATGGTGAATTAATTGAGTGAGACAGTATTTTGAAGAAATTGATAACTTAGGATGGGTAAAGGATGGTATTTAAGACTTTGGAGACTTTGAAAAGGAGAACAATAGGTTAGCTTATGGAAGTAAACAAAAATATGATTAGCGTATATATTATACGATTAAATACTAATCTCGAATTCGGTTAAACTGAATATATAGTTTTGATGCCTTATTTTCTAATTTATAAATAAATGCCTAAGCAAAATGCACTTTTTGTAGGTAAAGGGGAGGCACCGAAAGCGTCAGTGTGCTTAGCAATAAGTTCGCAAAAGAGTGAGTGTATTTTAATTGTTTTGTATGAATAAATTCTTTATAAAAGAATTGATGATATGTGACTTTATATTGTATGATTATGAGTTTTATATAAATGATACATTACAAGTGAATATTGCTAGTATAAGTGTATGATTTAGTAATATGTGAATTAAAGTTTGAAAGTTGAATTTCATACGATTTGAAGTTACATTGAAATTAGGTTATTGATTGAGAAAAAGGAAATGAGTTTTAGCCCATGGTACACCATTATGATTTACACTCGTTATTATACTGGTATATAGCGGTTAACCTAGTACGGGTAAACGATTTAGAACCAGCTTCATAACTAGTGGTTAACCAGTTGCAAGTAGCGATGTAGAACTAGCTCTATAACTATCAGTATATAGTGGTTAACCTAGTACATGTAAGCGATGTAGAACTAGCTCCTTAACTAGTAATTAACTAGTTGTAGGTAAGCGATGCAGAACCAGCTCCGTAACTACCAATGTATAGTGGTTAACCTAGTATGGATAAGCGACGTAGAACCAGCTCCATAACTAGTGGTTAACCGGTGGTGGGTAGGCGATGCAGAACTAGCTATGTGACTTTATGCCTTAGGGTACCATAAGGCAAAGAAGTTAATGGTGGGCTATGTCATGTTAGAAAGTTTATGACAATAATGATGCTGTCATAATTTACTTTATTACTAACTTGAAATTTTGATTTTTGAAAATATATATGTTTTATATTGGTATTATATCATAAGAAATGAAATTAATTTGTTTTAGGGAGGTTTAAACTGTTAAATATGGTTTGCATAGAAATTTTAACACTCATTCAGCTCACGTGCACTCTATTTTCTGTTTTTTAAAATAAAACCTCCTAGATGAACGTTCAGGAGTTTCAGTAGCAGGGACTTTACCTCTTGAGTAGCTCTCTTCATCACGTGTTGCTGTGTAGGCATTTTTGCCTTGTAAATTCTTTTGAGAATTACTGCATATCAATGAACATGTTTTGGAATGTATTTTGTGTAAAGAAGGCATGTATATAAAGGTTTTTAAATGTAATACATGAATATGTTTTAGCTTTTCAAAGTTTATTGAAGTGATTGTTGAGATTGCTTGTGAGTGGACATGAAGTCCAAAATTTGTAGTGGAGAATTTGATGTAACTATAGAAGTGTTTTGAACTTTTACAGGAATTTTAAAATTTTTGTGGATGTTAAAATACATTCATTGTACTATCCAAATTTTTAATAAAATGTTAAAAAAGCTTTAATTAAAGCTTTTCGATAAAAAGTGCAATAGGCTTAGCTCCACGGGAACTTTCTAGTTAGATCAGATATCGACTAGAGGGCCACCGTAGGGTATTAAGCTACCTAGCTGTTTCAGGATAGGGGACTATCAGTCTTTGCTCTCTTAAACCCATTCTATGTTCGAGACCCATTAGATTCCCAAATATGTAGACAATGATTATAAATTATAAGTATAATTCATAATTAGAATTATATAAATTAAAACTCCTTTTAATTTATCTTTAATTCTCTAATTAAACAATTTATAATCATAAATCAAGATTGGTATCTAGCAACATATCATGACCACCTAAATATTTAGGAATGTCAAAGTGTTTTTGACTAACCTTTTCGTGCATGATTTTTCTGTATAATTCAATCATTTCATCATACCATGTTCCGATTGGAAATAGAGCATGAAATCAATGTCTACTCTATTTTGAGTCCAATCATATTAGTTCTCTACTATTAGCTATCAATTCAATTAATGACATCTATAAACTATTTACAAAATGTCATTCTAACTTGGCCAAGGATTTCCCACCAATACTAACGAGAATAATAGAACATTAGCCCTAATTACTTCAAGGTGATGAATCCTATCCTAATCACATAACTGCATCCATATAGTTTATACTATATTCCATTGACTACCGATTGAATGTCCCATGAATAAATATGTCATAAGTATCAAAATATAACAATCCCTATAAAAAATAACTTTGGAAACTTCAAATCAAATGATCACTTCTACAATCATCACAATGAGAATTCCATAGACATACAAGTAATTTTCCAAATAGATTTCTCATATCAGGCATGTTCAATGAACTTGTTCTTTAACAAGCACTTGCATGTTTGTTTAAGTATCTCTATATTTTAGCCTTTTCAATAGACTACTTCCTTTATAAGGAAAATATAACGTGTGCTAGTATTTTTGCGTTATATTAATGTCTAGTCTTAATAGAACAATGACTAGGAACAATTTAGAGATAAAACGTAAATGTAATATGAATTTCATAATTACAATCTCATTATAATTTCATTTGCAATGTATAAATATCCCATGGACTTTATCATATACATCTAAACATGCAAAAGATAAGGAATGCTTTTAAATTATTGTCACTAAACTATAACCAAAGTGATAGGTTGTAGGGCATAAACCAAATCATCGATCTAATATGCCAATCACTGTCGATTTTTTGTTCTTCTCTTTAGCCATCACTGTCGTCGTCAACTGCCTGGTACACTGACGTACTTCAACTTTGTCTAGAAAGATCTCTTAGTCTTAGGTTGTGTTTTAGAATTTCAATTTGTGAGGATTTTGGACATATTGTTATATGGCTTGATGGTCTTTAGTTTGTTTAAGTGTCAAATTTTAGCTTTTAGATTTTTAGTAATTGCTAATTAGTAGTTTCTTAATCTTTGTCTAAAGCAACAAAAATGGGCTTCGAAATTATTTTGTATTTTTAAATTGGAATGATTTTTATGATTATGGAATAAATTATTGGTTAAAATTTGATATAATTTTATCATTCTAGAATAAATTATCATCTGAGATTTAATATAATTTTATCATTCTAAAATTCATATTTGGTTGATATTTGATTATTTAAGATCATTTTGGAATAAATTATAATATATTATTTGCTTACATATAGATTATAATTTTGAGAGTATATTTTTTTTAATTTTTACAATAAATTCATTTTTGTATTATGCAATTGTGCATTGCCAAAGAAAAATGTAAGATACAAGAAATTGATATATGCTTTTAATATATCTATAGATAAATTTTTTCATGTTTCTTCTACAAATATTCATTTGACTTTTTAAAATGTTCATATTCAAATTTTTTTGTCTACATTAGTAAAGAATTTATTTGGACATGTAATAGTCATAACTCATAATGTGTCATGAATATGATAATATCACTTTTAATACATTAGTTTATGAATTTTTTTAAGTATTTGTAAATGATCAATCTTATAAATAAGTAGTGAATTAATGATGTAACATGTGGACACCTTGAACTCATTATAAGTCTTAACAAGTACAATTGGTTTATTGATCTATTAGACATCAACATTATATATAGAGAGAGATTTCTTTATTTTATTGTTAAAATTAGTGTTTTATATCTTTCGATATGAAGTTATTAATTTAATTTTGATTTATATCTTTATTCATTTTTACTGATAATAGAGGAAAGTTTAAGTACTTTTGATAATCCAATATCTTCAGGTTTAGGAGAATTCAATGATCCAGCTTAAGCTCATTCTAGATTGGTTCTTGGAATAAAGAACAACATTTATCTGTATTGTAACAAACATTTGAAAGGTGAGAGAATCACTAAATTAAAGAAACATTTATCTAGGATTAAGGAGATATGGAGCCTTGTAAGAAAGTTAACGATGACATGAAATGATAAATAAAAACTTTACTTGAAGATTAACAGTATGAGAAAGAACTACGAAATTGGTAGTGGAAGTTCTTTTTAAGATGGCTAAGATGATATCAGGATATTGAAGGTGGTATTCATATCAAACAAAAGGCATTGTTGCATTTGATAAGAATAAGAGAAGAAGATATGTGTTTAAATTTTTTGCACCGCGAACAACTTTTGAAGCTCAACCTTCAATTTGTAAGGCCTTACAATCTAAAAAGCAACTCATAATGTGGATATGGCAATGGCTAGATGGTGGCATGGTGTAGGTGTTTCATTCAATGTCACTCAATCTTATTATTACTAGTCTATAGTAGATGTTATTACATCGATCTAATGGTCTAGGATATAAAGCTCCTTTAATTGATAACTATAAAGGTAATCCATTATTGGTTAAGATTTCACATTTTTTATGAAGAGCGAAACAACATTTTATGATATATGATTTCAATTCACATTTTGTTAGAAGTTGATAGGGCTTAACACTTGCTTTGTTTTAATAATGTTGTCTCATCATGACTTTCTGACTTTAAACTTCATACTGCACTTTGTGTATGATTTATGAAGGTATCAACAATTTGGATACTAATGTCATTGGTTGAAAGCATGTTTTATCATGTTTATAGAGCAGACGGTATTATCTCTCGTTTGTGGGTGTATTATTTGGCTTAATGATTGGTCTTTAGTTCTGCTTAATGCCACAATATTTAAGTGGTTGGCTTATCTTTCATATATGATGGCTTTTTTCTTTCCTAATTGAGAACAAACTAGCACAATTATGCATAATTTTAGGCACTCTACTGATCTTGAAGTTGCTGAGGTATGAACTTGCTCTCATCGACATGGACAAACCTAGCTTGTCGTCCCGGTTATGTTGTAATTTTTTTTGTAATCCTAGCATTTATAATTTGTAAACTAGTCTCTTTATTTATTATTTTGTTTATAAGAATTGTTAAGATTGTAATTAAAATCTTGCATATGAAGAATATTCTTTTTGTTGGCACAATTTAATGATATTGTAATTTTATATATAATGCTTTAAATTATCAATTATTTATGTATAATAAATTAACAACAAAAAATCTAAATATTTTATACAATAATATATTTTAAAAATGTTACAAATAATTATAATTAACATGATATAACATTTCATTAAAATATATTAAAAATTTGACTACATTTTACAAAATGTAGCTAAAAATATTTGGCTACGTCTTTGTTTTCAAAAACATAGGTAAAATGTTTTGAATACTTCTTTGGAAACGTAGCTAAAAACTTTTGGCTATGTTTTTGAAAATTTAGCTAATAATTTTTAACTACGAAAACTAAGCATAGTCAAAAGGTATTAGCGATGATTTCAAAAATGTCGTTAATAGTTTTTTGCTACGAAAATAAAGCATACAAAAAACTATTAGCGATGGTTAGCAAAAAACATCGCTTATAGTTTTCAAGTACGAGAATTTGGTGACGTTTTTGGCAATGAATATAAATCGTTGCTAATGACTATTAGAGATAATTTTGGGATTTTTAGAGATGATTATTTTCGTAACCAAATGTGGTTTTTGTTGTAATGAGCTATGAATCAAGCTTTATAATTTAAGAAAATCTTGTATAACTTAGATTTGGAATTGGAAGAGGGTATAAAATCTTCTATTGATAATTAGGCAATAATAGTTATTGTTGAGTTTTCTATATAAAAATAAAGCATTTTAATATCAAGTTGTTCTTCATAAGATAAATTTAGAAAATAGTGAAATATGCTTGCTATATTGCAAAATAGATGATCAAATTATAAATATTGTTAAGATATCTTATTTTGGGCATTATTTGTATTTTGATATATTTGGCATATCTTTTATGATCAGAAGTTGACTTGGTATAGGATTTCACTATCTTGGACAATGCTGTATTTTTTAAAGTTAAAATAACATGGAAGGAAGGAATCCTACATGAGATAGAATTATTGGAGATAAACATGTTTTATTGGACATAAACATGCAAAAGATTTATTGAAGATTCATTGATTTTTGACAAATGCTTTTATGGAAAATATGTATCTGATTGATTATTGATTGAGGTTGCGTTTTCTTTATGCTCGGTGAACAATTACGTGATTTATCCATCAATATTGGCAATTGTGTTGTTGTTTCTTTGGGATGAATTGCATGCTTGATTGATGAGTATTAAGCTGCTATGCATGGGTTTCTTCGGTGATTAGTTCGAAAGATTCATATCAGATTTTTGTTGGATAACTCCCCATGATTTCGGTTTGATGAAGCTGCACGTATAGGTGAGTGTCTTTTGGCTCAAGTGTTTCTTTTTTTATGTTATTATTGATTTAATCACTTGAGATATTATTATCATCTTTATTATTGTTTGTTATTGCAAAAATCCTCTTGAGGTTAGCTTGAGGTGGTCGTACTATTGGGTATGAAATACTTTCATGGGGTGTAAGTATGAGTGGGTAGCTTCAAGGGGTGAATAGTGTTAGCTTAGTAAAGCCTTGAGTAAGACTATTGTACTTTGATAAAAGTTGACTAATCTAAGTGAGGGCCTCGCAAATGTAAACCGTGTATGCCAAACTGTATTAACAAATTTCATGTGTTGATTTATTTGCTGCATATTAAGTTTTTTCGTTGTAATTAAATTCAGAAAATTCACAGTTGCTGATGCAGTTGTTTTTCCATAAGCAACTGTCAGATTTAATTTGAAGCAACTATGACAGAACGTATATTTTGTGGAACTCTATCCTTTAGATTTTTCAATTGGTATCAGAGTAAGGTTCACTTAATCAGAACTTGGTGTGTCAAGTTGGTGTTGATCAGTGTTCCACATTCATGGCTATTAGAGAAGGAGCATCGATAACAAGACCACCACTACTAAAAGGTTCTAATTATCCTGCTAGAAAATCAAGAATGAAAATGTTTATTTAAGCACAAGGGACTAAAGCATGGACTTCTGTGTTGAATAGTTGGACTCATCCTATGACAATTGATGAAAAGAATGAAGCAGTACTTAAAGATCTATCTGAATGGATAAGGGCTAAAGAAGAGGGAGAACTTGGTAACTATAAGTAATGCATGCAATTTTTAGTGCTATAGATGAAGGACGTTTTAGTATGAAACGACATGTGAATCAGAAAAAAAAAGCGTGAGATACATTACAAACTATACATGAGGGTTCAAAATCAATGATAGCATCAAAACTTCAAATGATGGCTACTAGATTTGAAAAGCTTAAGATGAACGAAATTGGAACTATTAGAGACTTTCATAAGCAGTTGTGTGATATGGCTAATCATCTACATCAAATAGGTAAGAAGTACTAAAATCTAAAACTTGTCAAGAAAACCTTAAGATCTTTTCCTTCTAGAGTTATACTGAAGAATGCAGCTATTGAAGAAGCTTATGATATTAACGAGTTATCTTTGGATAAGATAATTGGAATTCTCACAAACTATGAGATGAAAGACAAGTATGAGAAGAGTAAAGAATTGACATTACAAGCTGAAGTTGTTAAATCTATGCATGATTTAGGAGATGATTCCAATAAAAATGAAGATCTGGTAATGCTAATAAATAAATTCTGAAAGTGAAGAATGATGGACCTCAGCTTAGGCAAAATGGTGGGAGTTCATCCAATAATAATTTTAAACAATAAGAAAAAGCTGAAAAAGATGAAAGAAAGAAAAGAAGATATAATTTCATGAGTGTCAAGGCTTCAAGCATGTGTAAGAGGAATGCACTAACATTCTTAAAAGGAGAAAAGGGAAGTCTTACACCAACACTTAGAGTGAAAAACAAATCTAAAAGTGAGTATGGTAGTGAAGAAGAAATTATGAGTAATCATGCTGCGTTAGTTGGTTTATATAAGGACAGTCCAGTTGCTTGCATAGTAGCAATTAGTGAAGAAACTGAAGATGAAAATATCGATGTTTCAGTATTAAACTTTAATTTAGACAGTGATAGCGATAACAGTGACTTAAAATTCAAAAGGAAGATATCTGTAAGGCCTATAAACTAATGTATAGCAAATGGGTGAAGACGTGTAAACAAAATGAGAAGCTAAAAGGGGAGAATTCTATTATGAATGATGTTATTAGAGATTTGGAGATGAATTTATTGTCAACAATAGATGAACTTAATGAAACCAAGCTAAAGTTGGTCAATAAGGAGAAAGGAATAAGAATGTTGAATGACGGTATCTAGAAGCTAGACAAATTGCTAGAAATTGACAAAAACAAAGGGGATCTTAAAGGTGTTGGACACAAAGGTGAATGTTCTCAGGTGAATAATGAATAAAATGGGGAAGTTAGATTTGTCAAAGAAGCAAGATCAAGTAAGTAAGGAGATGTATAAAAAAGAAGTAAAAAGTTCATGCCTATATATCACTTTTATGGTTTTAAGGGTCACATAAGACCAAATGTTACAAGTTGCTCCAACTGTTATTCCATAATGCTCAAAACAAAAAATCTAAACATTCTTAGAAGAAATAGGAAGAAAAGGATACCAAAGCAGATTTGAGCCAGAAAGAACCAACTGTAAGCACTTGTGGCTCTTTAATCATTGGGTGGCACTTCTCACAATGGATGGTATTTTGACAGCGCTTGTTCAAGGCATATGATAGGCGAAAGAATTTATTTGATGAATTATCAAATTTGTATCGATGGTTATGTTACATTCGATGATGGGAAGAAAGCAATGGTGATTGGTAGAGGAATTTTTTGTATAGATGAATTGCTTCATTTAAAAAATGTGCTTCATATGGACAGTTTAAAAGCCAACTTGGTGAGTATTAGTCAACTTTGTGATGATCGGTTGTTACTTAAGTTCATTAGTGATGGATTAAGTTCATTAGTGATGGATGTAAGATGTTGAACGAATAAGGAGATTATATAGTAAGCGGCAGAAGATTGGCAGATAATTGCTACATATTACAAGCTATTACTTCTTACAATTTAGCCACATATAAGAATATGACCCTATGAAACCAAATAATT
Source organism: Erythroxylum alaternifolium (assembly GCA_027478495.1). Classification (NCBI taxonomy): domain Eukaryota; kingdom Viridiplantae; phylum Streptophyta; class Magnoliopsida; order Malpighiales; family Erythroxylaceae; genus Erythroxylum; species Erythroxylum alaternifolium. The sequence continues at coordinate 1,405 of JANIIA010495580.1, read as the reverse complement.
GATAAAGTGGTCGAAGAGAACCTTCAAAATCAACTTCACACATCAGAACAAAGATGTAGTGGAGTTAAATCTAGAGAATGTTCAGATCCGCAGTTACTTATTTCTAAAAAAGAAACTAATCAAACAAAGGACCATTTGGTTGATTTCAAGAAAGAAACCAACTAGACATATGATGCAAAAACAAACTTTGTGAATAACTAAGACTTAAGGGAAGGAATTTCAACAAAGATCTTCCATCACGAATTAGACACAATCATCTTATTGAGAATGTGATTGGTGAGATTAGTGATAAAAGGCAAAAAAGAGAAAGAAAAAGGTTAGATGACTAGGAACTTGTAAGACTTATATGTTACACCTTCTTCTTTTGAACCAAAGAATGTGACAGAAGCATTGCAAGACGAATTATAGACTGCTACAAGGCAAGAAGATTTAGCATAGTTTATTTTGATTGATGCATGGGAATTGGTGCCAAAGCCATTGAATGTGAACATGATTGTAACAAAATGGTTGTTTTGCAACAAAACTGATGAAAGAGATAATTGATGAGGAATAATGCTAGGTTTGATTCTTTTTATAGGACACTGAGACTATGTGCTTTATAACTTTGAAGCTTGTTGAAGTAAGTAAAAAAAAAGGTTCAAAGAAGTTAATGTCTAAACTTTTTGAGTTTTTGATTTATGGGTTTTCTAGGATTTAGGTGATTGGTGTGTGTCTAATTTTTCTTTACTTGTTGAATAAGATATTTGATGTGAAAATGAGGCTATACTTAATGATTTAAGAGTTATGCTTTTGGATTTTGATTTACAAAGCTATGTCGAGAAAATGTTGATGCTTGGTTGGAGTTTTCTATGATTCAAGTTTTATCTTAGTTTCTCTGTATATTATGGGTTTAGGTAATATGCTTTCACTAGGAATTTGCTTATAAAATAGGACTTACAAAGAATGCTTTATGTGTGAAGATCTTTGTTCACTTGCATGGCACCAGTACGAAATTGTGGGAATGATTTGATTGTCTTCTCAATATTAGGATTTATTTCTCAAATGTCTATAGTATAATTAATAGAGCACCAAAGATTATAAACCAAAGCTTAGAAATGATAGTTCATAAGGTGAACTACCTGTGTCATGATATAGGTTGCTCTTTGCATGACCTTATTACTTTTCTTGCATTTTTGTGTTTTGACTTAGGAAAATGCATAAAACCTGGACATAGATTCCAAGAGCTAGTTATAGAAAAGGGTTTGTGTATGCTTAAATATTCCATTGTAAATGTAACATCTCGTTTCCATACAAAGGGGTGAACCATAGAAACTGGTACATGTGAGATTAATCAGAGAAATTAGGAAAACACATCTCATGCTCATGCATTATATAATATACATATACACGTGAACAGTGATTTTTG
>JANIIA010495536.1:0-14894 GCA_027478495.1 Erythroxylum alaternifolium | reverse complement strand
ATAACCTTAATACAATGGATCAAGATTGGATCACCCTCTTCCAAGCCTAACTTGAATGGCTTGTGCTTCAATTTGGCCCAATTGTCTAAATCTGCCCAAGTTTTGTGCACCAATCCTTGCATCGCTTCCTTGATCTTCTTGGATCTTGATCTTGTGATTAGCCCACTAGGAACATATAATGGATCATTGGTAGCAACTTATCCACCTATGGTAACATGCTTCCCACATGAATCTCTATGAAATCCTCCATCCATGGCAGCAAGCTTTGCATCAAAAACATGTTGACCTTGGTTCTCATCATCCCCTCTCTCTTTAAAAGGATTCGTCCTCGAATCATCACCTACATCATGAAGGGAAAGATCAGAAACATTAAATGTTACGCTAACATTATACTCACTAGGCAAGTCTAACTTGTAAGCATTGTCATTAATCTTCTCAAGGACTTGAAAAGGACCATCTCCTCTAAGAAGCAACTTAGATCTCCTTTGTGCTGGAAATCTTTCTTTTCTCATATGAACCCAAACCTAATCACTGGGTTCAAAGGACACATGCTCCCTTCCTTTGTTAGCACTAGAGGCATATTGCTCATTCCTGCTCTTAATGTTTAGCTGTACCTTCTCATGAAGGTTCTTCTCAAATTCAACTTTTCTTTTTCCATCCAAGCTAACCCTTTTATTCATAGGCAATGGTAAAAAATCCATAGGAGTTAGTGGATTAAAACCATAAACAATCTCAAAAGGTGAATATAAAGTAGTAGAATGTACAGCCCTATTATATGCAAACTCAATGAATGACAAACGTTCCTCTCATGTTTTCAAGTTCTTTTTAATGATAGTATGCAATAATTGAGTTAAAGTTCTATTAAATACCTCAGTTTGTCCATCAGTTTGTGGATGACAAGTAGTAGAAAACAAAAGTTTAGTACTCACTTACTCCACAATACTTTCCAAAAGTAGCTAAGGAACTTAACGTCCCTATGAAAAATAATACTCCTAGGCACACCATGGAGTCTCACTATCTCTTTAAAGAGCAAATCAACTATGTTAGTTGCATCATCAGTTTTATGACAAGGTATAAAGTGTGCCATCTTAGAAAACCTATCAACAACTACAAAAATTGAATCCCTACCCCTTTTAGTCCTAGGCAGTCTCAAAACAAAGTCCATAGATATGTCCACCCAAGGTTCACTAGGTACGGGTAAAGGAGTATACAACCCATGTGGTAAAACCTTAGACTTAGCTTTTTTTACATGTAATGCATCTACTACATATGCAAATACTATCTGATTTCATCTTAGGCCAATAAAAGTGTTCATGCAATACTTCTAAGGTCTTAACAACACCATAGTGTCCCATCAAACCACCACCATGTGCCTCACCTACAAGCAATTCATGCATAGAATAGATTGGTATGCAAAGTTTACTCCCCCTGTGTACACTCCCTTGACTTCAACAATCCTTGGTATGAGCTCCTTGATCTACAACTCTCGAGCCTTTATATATACAAATATACAATGTATTTATCACTCAAACATGTATCTTATATTTATAAACCATCGCATAAGTGTATAAAACATAATATCACAATCTTTAAGCTATAAGATTCGGCCATTAAGCTTCTCACATGGTTACTTCCCTTATTATTCACATAAGCTTTTTTTTTGTATTTTCCAAGGCATTTAATGCCTTTGATTCAATACTTACACATTTTAAAACATAATTAAGCATATTTTTATCCAAGCACATTAGGTCACTACTCATCAATCTAAGAAAAAATTCAAGTTTACTCTAAATAAACATGAAAGCCACTTTCCAATGCACACATACAATCCCTAAATCCTAAGCTAAGTTCACTTAGGCATTTTATTAAACACCTAAAGTCATGAACTTGAAAGCCGCTTTCCAATATACGTCTTCCTTATTTTTCATCATCAATTCACATTTTACATACACAGTTAACATCATAGAATTCATTTAAACCATCAATTTCAAAAGATATTCAAAATTTCACAAACTTTCACCAAAGAGAGGACATCTCAGTTTTGGCTTAAGGAGACTTCTCCATGACTCATTTCATTCATATAAACCATGATTCATGCATATTCAAGCATGAAGAATAACATATCTTAACACAAAACTTAAAATCATAATGTAGAGGGAGATGAAACAAAATTTACCTAAACTTTCCTTTAGCGATATCTTAAAATCCTTTGAGAATTTCTCAAATATAATGATAGATTTGAGTTCCTTGATCCCAAATTAACTTATAACACCTTAGTTAGGGTTGGAGAATAAAAAAATGGTGGAAATTTGGTGGTGGTCGTATGGTGTTCTTCTCCCCCTCTCTTTTCCTTTCTTTCAATTAAAAACAAAGTGTTTTTGATATTTAGTGGTAGGTTCACAACCACACGAGGAAGAAGGGTCTAGAATGTTGACTCTTCTTTGATCAAACATGGTGAAATTACTTTTTTGCCCTTAGCTTATGTGAAATTTCTATTATACCCTCCAATGTTTTCCTAAATTTGCAATTAAGCCCAAAATTTGGGAATGACCAAAACTTTTATTTTCATTTTGGTCCTTAAAATTTTGAAAATTATAATTAAGCCCTTTAACTCTACAAAATTACACATTGTTCCTCTAAGAATTGAAAATTTTCATTTAAGTCCTTTAACTTTTAACAATTTGCAATTAAGCCCTTATGTACATCGACTTTTCCAATTAAGCTTTCTAAGTGTTCGATAAGTCTACAAATCATGTCTAATCACCTTTAAGGCATTTGAACACATTTAACTCGGCCACCATGGCCATATCCATCCAATAGACTCAGTTACATTTAGAAGCTTATTTATCAGAAATCTCCAAGATCTCGTATACCAATGAACTCTAAGTTCATGTAAGGGCATATAACATTATATATCACTGGCATATATACCGAAAGGATTCAATTACATTTTAAAACTCATATATAACCATGTATATATTAGTATACAATAGTATCTACAAGTACAGACCAATACAAAAGGACTCAGAGAGTCCAGCGTTACAAATCCTCCCACCTAAAAGAGTTTTGTCCTTGAAACTCTAAAGTCAAGGATACAAATAAATGGGGATACTGATGTCTTATAGCATCCTTAGGCTCCTATGTCATCTCCTCAATCATGTCGCCCTTCCAAAGAACTTTGACTGTGGGAACTTCCTTGCTGTGCAACCTCTTTATCTGCTGATCCAGAATCTGGACTAGTTTCTCCTCAAAACTCAGGTCTTCTCTCAGCTCCACTAGAGGTGTCTCTAAAACATAAGATGGGTTCGGTATATACTTCTTAAGCATTGAGACATGGAGCACATTATGGATCCTATCCAAGTCCGGTGGCAATTTTAACCGATACGCCACAGTTCCGACGTACTCCAGGATATAAAAAGGTACGATATATCGAGGGTTCAGCTTCCCTAGGCTCTAAAATTGGATAATACCTTTCTATGGTGATATCCGAAGGAAAACCATATCACTAACTGCAAATTCTAATGGTCTTCGCCTCTTATCCGCATAACTCTTTTGACAATCTTGGGCGACTTTCATTTTTTACCAAATGATTTTTTCTTTCTAAGTGGTAACTTCTATCAATTCGGCTCCTTCGTCTTTAGCTGTACCAACCTCATCCCAACATAGAGGTGTCTTGTACTTTCTCCCATAAAGTGCTTCATATGGTGGCAGACTGATACTTGTCTGATAAATATTGTTATAAGCAAATTCTATTAAAGGTAAGTGCCGATCACAACTCCCTTGGAACTCCATCATACATGCTCTTAGCATGTCCTCTAGCGTCTGAATGGTTCTCTCTAACTGACCATGAATCTGGGGGTGGAAGGCAGTACTAAACTTCAATTTAGTCCTTAAAGATTTCTGAAATTTTGGCCAAAATTAGGAGGTGAATCTTAGATCTATATCCGATATTATATAAACAGGCACCCCGTGCAGCTTTATAATCTCATCAATATACAACTTTGCCAACCTCTCCAATGAGTAGGTTGTGCGGATAGGTAGAAAATGAGCAGACTTTGTCAATCTATCCACTATAACCCAAATAACGTGATGAACTTTCGATATACGAGGTAGTCCAACTACAAAATCCATTGTCACATGCTCCCACTTCCATTCTGGAATAGGCAAAGACTGTGACATACCCGCTGGCTTCTGATGCTCTGCCTTTATCTGTTGACAGGGAAGGCATCTGGCCACAAATTCTACTATCTCTCTCTTCATCGCTGGCCACCAATAGCTCTCTCTAAGAGTTCGATACATCTTGTTATTACCAGGATGTATAGCATAAGCCGAAATGTGAGCTTCTTTCAAGATAGCTCGCCTGAGACCCTGGTTATCCAACACATAGACTCTGTCTTTGAAGACTAACAACCCGTCTTCTCTCAGTCGGAACCCTTCTTTAGATGGCAATTTCTCCCGAATGACCTTTAACTCAGGATCATCAACCTGTGATCTCCTGATCTCATCAAATAGTGTTGGCCGAACTTCAAATTGTGCTCACAGTGTTTCGTCATCCTCAACCACTAAGAGTCCAATCCTAAGGCTCCGTATACTTATCAAATGAGTCATATAAGGATTTTGCCTAACAGTTACTACCGAATAGGACTTACAACTTAGTGCATCTGCTACTATATTTCCTTTTCCTAGGTGATAGTCAATCACTAAGTCATAATCCTTAATCAACTCCAACCATCTCCTTTGTCTGAGGTTTAGCTCCTTCTGTGCCATTACGTACTTTAGGCTCTTATGGTCGGTGTATATATGGCAAGTCTCCCTATAAAGATAGTGTCTCTAAATCTTGAGTGCGAACACCATCATTGTGAGCTCCAAATCACGTGTAGGATAATTTAGCTTGTGTTTCTTCAGCTACTTAGAAGAATATGCGATCACTCGTCGGGCATGTATAAGCACACAACCAATTCCTTGGTGACTGGCATCACTATACACCTTATACTCAACCCCCTAGGTAGGCAGAGCAAACACTGGCGCAGAAGTCAATCACCTCTTCAACTCTTGGAAACTCGCATCGCATTTGTCATCCCACTAAAAATTTACCCCCTTCTAGGTAAGCCTCAATAAAAGGGCTACAAGTATTGAGAAATCCCTCAATAAATCTTTGACAATAACTAGCTAACCCTAGAAAGTTGCAAACTTCTGTCACATTCTTGGGTTATCCCTACTCAAGCTTTGCGTATAACTATCTTTTGCGAAGTATTTGTAGTATAATATGGAGATGTCTAGCATGCTCCTCCCCATCCTTAAAATAAATTAGAAGGTCATCAATGAAGACTATAACAAACTGATCTAAATAAGGATAGAACACCCTATTCATGAGATCCATAAATGCTACAGGTTTATTTGTCAATCCGAACAATATCAACAAAAATTCATAGTGTCTATATCTCGTCCGAAAGGCACTCTTATGCTTATCGCTTTCATCAATATTAAACTGATGGTACCCAAAACTCATATCTATCTTTGAGAATATTGTAGCTCCTCTCAACTGATAAAACAAGTCATCAACCTTGGAGAGTGGATATTTATTCTTGATGGTAACTCTATTTAATTGCCGATAATCAACATATAAGTGAAGGGTCCCATCCTTCTTCTTGACAAATAATACTGTTGCTCTCTATGATGAATGACTTGGTCTGATGAAGCCTTTGTCTAATAACTCTTTTAACTGAACCTTCAACTCTTTCAATTCAGCTGGTGCCATGTAATATGATGGTAAATATATCGGTGTTGTCCCCGTGACCAAGTTAATCACAAAATCAAACTCTCGATTAGGTGGCAATTTAGGGAACTCCTCTGGAAAGACATTGGGGGACTCGCATACAATAGGAACATTTCCAAGTTTGACCCTCTGTGTCGAAGTGTCAATCATATGTGCGAGGTATGCCTAGCATCCCCGAAAAATCAACCTTTTAGGATATCAAACAACTCGGGAGCCTCCGTCAATCACCAGTAAATTTAATTAGGACTCCACCCTGAGTGTCATACTCCACCTCTTTCTTAAAAACCCTAGCATGATACCTCTCTAACTAGTTAATCCCCAATATCACCTCGCAATCTTGAAGATCGAGGGGAATAAGATCTGCCTTTAACACAGCATCACCGACCTTTATCTCACAAGCTTTATATGCTTCATCATAAGTCACATGCTCTCTAAGAAGAGTGACTATAATGAGAGGGGAATCTAACGGCTTCAGGGGATGACTAATATCCTAGGCTAAAGTCACACTGACAAAAGACCTTTGCGGGCCAGTGTCGATTAAAACTTTAGCGTCTCTATCGAGAACACATATAACACCTTATAACACTATATGTTAGCAGCACATACTAATAAAAATTTATCGGTACCACACAGAACGTGCATCATAATATAGCAATACAATAATATAAAAATCTTCATCCTGAAAATGCCTGTAATTGTGTCCGGATTGGCTCGAACGTCCTCCTCCATCATTGCATAAACTCGTGCTTAAACTCGCAGAGAAGAATGCTGATGACCTGCTGGAGGCATATTATTGCCCATACCAGTCCTCTGTATAGATCCAGAAAAATAAGCACCTGCCCTGGATGTCTCCCCTTGGTATCTCACTAGTTGCACCGAGCTATCTCCTTCTCGAGTTGAAGTCCAAACTAGCTGTGGACAATCTCTCCTTAAGTGCCCTATCTCTCCACACTAAAAATACTTTCTTGGCTCTATACACTTGCCTTCCTAATATACCCCGAGATTTCAAGCATCAGATGTTACTCTGGCACAGGACTAGGTATCACTACTGGCTGCTGCGGTGGCGGTACCTGTGGTGGCATTTGTGATGCTCCAACCCCAGGTTGTTGCTATGTAGCGTACTATGCCCACCATGTCAACCTGCTGCAGAGCCTCCCTCAGCACTAGTGGCAAACTTGGTTGCTCTACCGTCGGTGGTTCTACAGTGTGAGGCTGTCTATAAGTCAAAGAGTTAGCAGCTGCTGGTTCTGTGACTGCTTTAACATTGTGTTCCTCTGGCTCGGGTTGTAAAGATCTAACATTGCGACGACTTCCCCTTCCTCATCCAACCATGCTATCACTATAAAATCAAAGAAAAAGATGTTGTTTAATAAAATATATCAAACTAAGCTTAGCTTATCCGATGTCCCAAACACCCTAAGGAATGTCGACAAGTACTCCCACCAAGGTTGAAATCATTCGACCATTAAAGACGTCAACTTAACGATTCGAGACTTAACTTCTCGGCCAAAGACTTTCAACACCTAGAGATCGACTCTTAAGGCTCATGAACCTTTTGAAATGGTAATAACACTTTTACCAATTTAATTGTCACGACCCAAAACTACATCAGGCATATGATAACTGCCACATACCTAGGCTAAGGATACTCACAGTACCTTTAAGGCTAACTGAATATCTTTAAAAACATTTGAACAGCATAACGGCTGTATTTTGAAAATCCTAAAACTTAATTAAAACACCTGTAAATCAGTTTTAAATGCACTTCTATATTCACATTAAAACTCTACTGCAACTACTGGACTTTTAAGTCCACTCAAGAGTAATCTCAACGACAGTGCAAAAGGTTCACACATAAGGTCATTTACAAACCACAAGACAATCAAGAGTTCATTTACAAAATTGTAAGGCATATCAACATTATCATGAGCCACTATACAATAAAAGTGAAAAATAGAGGCTACCCATATGCAATAATGCCTCAAAAATGTCAAAAGACCATACGATCCACTCAGAGCTTTAAGCTCACTAAATTAACCTGCATGGTTGGAAAGTGGAGGGGGCGAGTACACTAAGGAAAAACATATATCACAAACAAAACCTGGAACACAACAAGACAGTATAAATAACCTAAGGGCCGTTTTACGCAACTAACATGCATATAACCACCTATGAAGTGAACATACATGACATAGAAACACATAGGCCTAGTCTATAACTCATCCCATAATGGTTAGGAACCACATAGGCCTAGATTATTAATCACTCATTCAGTAAACATAGGTTCCAGTTCCAGTACACAAGAGCAGAAAAGCATCACATGTAAAATCAAATCTCGTCAAGAAGCTAAATCTCAGAATAGGCCAAAATAGTTATGTGTCTTACCATTAGTCAGCCAAACTAGTGTGCACACCCACTGATTCTTAGTGTTGGCTCGACTTTCATCTATGGTGAATCTGGACTACGGTCGACAACAATGTCACGACCCTAGGTGATGACCTCGTTAATGACCAGACCCTTAGGTGTGTAATCACCTGTAAGTCTTATAGAAAGGTATCAACACGAGGACTTGAATTTTATGTACCAATATTAAGGGTACGAGGGTTGCTTAAACTGTTATGCCTAGCACACGAATGGCCAATTGTTACCTCACCAATCCCAAAAAAATCATATAAAAATATTTAGTAATAAAATCAAGTAAGGTATCATGCCTTTATTTATCGGTCCAACCGATGAAATGGAACCTTATTATGGCTCTAAGTCGAAAGAGTACACTTACATGCAGCATTCACGACTCGATTAAACATATGTAAGTTCCAAAACATTATTTTATACAGTAAAAGTCATCTTTTGCACTCCAAGTGCAAAGTTGTTCAAAAATGTAGTTTCAAAAAATAAAACATTGTCCTTTGCATTTCAAGTGCATTTTTGTTGAAAATAATATCATTCCTCAAAATATTTAATAAAAATATTAGTTTCACTCCAAGTGCAAAGAGTTATTCAAAACAATGTCGTTTATTACATACATAAGTATACTAGCTTCTATTTGAGTTTCAAATCTACTATGCATTACCTAGGTTCAAAATTTACATACAAGTCATCATGTATGTCTTAGGATGTCCTAATCCCATTTGAGAGATATGTTTTTCCCAACTCACCTCAAAAGAAGGTTTACACTCCCTTAACTTCATCAAAAATCGGTACGAGCTCCTTGATCCATAGCTCTCGAGCCTTTATACATACAAATATACAATGTATTTACTACTCAAACATGTGTCTTATATTTATACACCATCACATAAGTGTATAAAACACAATATCACAATCTTTAAGCAATAGGATTCGACCATTAACCTTCTCACATGTTTACTTCCCTTACTATTCACAAAAGCTTTCTTTTTCATTTTTCAAGGCATTTAGTGCCTTTGATCCAATACTTACACATTTCAAAATATAATTAAGCACATTTTTATCCAAGCACATTAGGCCACTACTCATCAATCTAAGCAAAAATTCAAGTTTACTCTAAGTAAAAAGCCTCTTTCCATTGTACACCATTACAATCCCTAAATCCTAAGCCAGGTTCACTTAGGCATTTTATTAAACACCTAAAGTCATGAACTTGAAAGCCTCTTTCCAATGTACATCTTCCTCATTTTTCATCATCAAATCACATTTTACGGACACAATTAACACCATAGAGTTCATTTAAACCATCAATTTCAAAATATATTCAAAATTTCACAAACTTTCACCAAAAAGAGGGCATCTTGGTTTTGGCTTAAGGAGACTTCTCCATGACTCATTTCATTCATCTAAACTATGATTCATGTATATTTAAGCATGGAGAACAACATATCTTAAAACCAAACTCAAAATCATAATGTAGAGAGAGAGGAGACAAAATTTACCTAAACTTTCCTTTTGTGACATCTTAAAATCCTTTGAGAATTTCTCAAATCTAATGATAGATTTGAGTTCTTTGATTCCAAATTAACTTAGAATACCTTGGTTTGGTTTGGAGAATAAAAAAAATGGTGGAAATTTGGTGGCAGCCGTATGGTGTTCTTCTCCTCCTCTCTTTTCCTCTCTTTTCCTTTCTTTCAATTAAAAACAAAGTGTTTTTAATATTTAATGGTGGGGTGTGCGGCCACACAAGGAAGAAGGGTCTAGAATGTTGACTCTTCTTTGACCAAACATGGTAAAATTACCTTTTTGCCCTTAACTTATGTGAAATTACCATTATACCCTCCAAACTTTTCCTAAATTTACAATTTAGCCTAATACTTGGAAATGACCAGAACGTTTATTCTCATTTGGGTTCCCGAACTTTTGAAAATTATAATTAAGCCCCTTAACTCTATAAAATTACATATTGGTCCTCTAAGAATTGAAAAATTAGATTTAAGTCCCTTAATTGTTAACAATTTGCAAATAAACCCTTGTATACGTCAACTTTTCTAATTAAGCTTTTTAAATGTCCAATAAGTCTATAAATAATGTCTAATCACCTATAAGGCATTAAAGCACATTTAACTCAGCCACCATGGCCATATCCATCTAATGGACTCGGTTTTACACACTTAGAAGCTTATGTATCAGAAATCTCCAAGATTTTGCATACTGATGAACTCTAAGTTCATGTAAGGGCATATAACATTATATATCACTGGCATATATACCGAAAGGATTCAAATGCAATTTTGAACTTACATAAAACTATGTATATATCAATATACAGTAGTATCTCCAAGTACAGACCAATACAAAAAGGCTCAGAGATTCCAGCGTTACATTATAAAATAGTTTAGTTTGAGCATAACAAGTAATGTTATAAGGAACTAGCAAATATTAGCCAGCGAATATCCATTTTATAGTTACCATTATCCTATCTTATGGGTAGTTAAATATATAGTAGAAAATAGTCCATAGGAACTAGAAAGAAAGACTTTAGGTAATTTAATTTCTCGATGATTATATTAAAATAAAATTTAAGATATGGTTTGATTTATAAGAGTATACTCCTTACTCAACATAATATGAAATTGTGAATGTTTAAGTAATACTTTTTCTTTTATTTTGTACAATAAAGCCATTTTTGCAATGTGCAATGCTAAAAGAAATATATAAGATAGAAATTGTTGTATATTTATAGTGTAATTATCTATAATCTTTTTTAGTTTCCTTTATAATACCCATTTAATTTTTTAATATGTCTAAATTTAAATTCTATCCTCTACATTAATACAGAATTTATTTGGTCATGTTATAATTATAACTCACAATACCTTATGAATATGGTAATAATATTTCTAATACAATAGCTTTATGAATTTTAGTTTTTCAATTATTTATATATGATCAATCTCTCTATAATTAACTACTGAATTTTTATAGTTAAGTAAATATTGTATGTAAAACTTTATTTTTGAAACAAAGTTATAATTTAATTTAAAATGCCTTTATTTTTTACAAATAAATGGAGGGAAGTTGAGGTATTGTTGATAATTTAGCCTCTTTAAGAAGATTCGATGATCCAACTTAGGCTTATACTAGATTAGTTCCTGGCATGTGATCATAGGTTCCTATATGATAAGTTTTAATACTTTTAAACCTCGATATTTTCGCAAACGCACTGGTTGTTCATGTAGTACCTAAGGTTTCGATCCCACGAGGAGGAGTAATTAATCTAACGTCAAAAAGTATTAAACAGATATTTAACAGACAATAAAATTAAACACGAGAACTAAATAAATCAAAAAAATCAAATCGAATAACAAAACAATAATTGACTCTTAAAAGTTAAGGAAAACAATTAACAATTATAAATTGAAATTGAATAACACTTAATGGAAATTGATTGATTTATTGAACAATGATAGCACACCCTAGAATTCAACCTAGTGAGTTAACCGAAAGAGAGAAAGGGAAAATTATCTATCTTTAAAGCTAACCTAACCAATTACGATTTATTGAATTAATGGTTCTAGATGATCCTAGAGTCAATTACTCTCTCTCAAGTTATAATTGAACCCTTAAGCATAAACCCTAATCGGATTATGGGAAGTTGTAATCTCTCAATTAACAACCTATCTAAAACCTAACCAATTCTTAAGTTCTCTAATAAACAATTGGAAACCTATATGCAATCTCTCTACACAAGATTTAGCAACCTGATTTAATTATGAGTCTATTAAATTACCTAATTTTCGTTAGCCAGCCCAATTTAATCATTTTTTTCTCAATTCACCCTCTCAGTTTATTATCGAGATATGAAGTGCAGAATTAAACCACAATTAATTCAATAAGCACATAAAACAATAAGATTTTATTAAATCAAAAATAATATTCCAAAGGTGAGTATAGAACATCAATCACAATTCAATTATATCATCAAGATATATATCCCAATTCTATAATCAAATAAAACTAAAATACATAGGAAACAGAACTCAAATGGATGATGGGAGGCCGCGACTTTGGTAAGCTTCTTATTCCGAGAAGCATGTCGTGTCTGTGTCATCTTCCTCTTCTCTCTTCCTTCGTCTCTTTCTTAATCTCTCAAGGTTCTCTCATTTAGGGTTTCGTCATGGTGGCTGATCAAAAGCTCTCTTCTCTGTTCTTTGATGTTCCTTAAAGTTCCTCAAAACTTGACATTTTTACCTATTTTTGTGTCTACCTAACGCAGGCCACAATCGTAGCCCTGCTGTCATGTTCATGGCCAGCATCTAACCTTTTCTGTCACTATCATGATCATGGCCTAGTTTTGGCCTCTTTTTCATGATCGTGACGTGGCCTAGATTCTGGTGGCTCACATCCTTTTGTCATAATCGTGGTCTATTGTGCCACGATCATGGGTTGTGGTTTTGGCCCTAAACTCTCTAAAACTTTTGTGTTTTTTATCGTTGACCTTGAAACACTAACAAACACATCAAGGTACCTCAAAAAGTTAACATTTAAGCTCAAAGACTTATACTAACCCATAAAACACTTAAACACATAAACTAACACATTTAAAACCTAAACACACACTCATCACTCAAATTAACACTAAATACCTAACAAATTGTACCCTAAAATATAATACAAATCACAACTATTAGTATGAAGAACCATATTATTTTTTTGTGCAGTAATAAACATTTAAAAGGTGAGAGAATCACCAGATTAAAGAAACATTTAGCTAAAATCAAAGGTGACGTGGAGCCTTGTAAGAAAGTTAGCCAAGAAATGAAATAGCAAATGAAAATTTTACATGAAGAGTACCATAATGAGAAAAAATGCAAAGAATAAACTATGTAATTAATAGTAGTTCTTTCTATAGCGGTCAGGATGAAATTGGGAATGTTGAAGATGGTATTCCTATTTGACAAGAAGGGATTATTGGAACTGATGTAAGACAGAGAAGAAGATAAGTTTCTTAACTTTTTTACTCTACGAACCACTCTTTGTAGTGTCTTAAAATTTAAAGAAGCAACTCATGGTGTGGATATAAAAATGGCTAGATAGTGGTATGATGTAGGTATATCTTTTAGTGTTGCTCAACCTTATTATAACTATCTTATAGTGGGTAGTGATGACATGTAAGCCCAGGCCTGACTCGACCTAGCCCAAAGTTGATGGGTTTGGCCAAGTTTGATCGAGTTTCAAGTTAGGTATAGGATTTTTTTCTAAATTTTGGTTTTGGACCTGTTCAAACTCAAGCGCTCAAGCCTGGCTTAACCCTACTATAACATCTTTGTTTTTAACTGGATCAACATTGTTTCACGCTAGGTGAAACATCATTTCATATGCTTCTCTTTTCTTATCTTAGATTGAAGGCACTGCACTGTAGATTATGTAGAATAATTAATCTACAATACCGATTTACCTCTCCCTCCCTTATATAGATTACAGTCTTCCGATGCTGCCTTCCCTTTACCCTAACATCTGACTTTAGCCACTAGCTTCCTCGGTCCCTCCAAAATTAATCTTTTCTCACAGAAGGTGAATGTAACAGTTGTCATATGCTAACTTTTAATTTTTATTGATAATCTTGACATGAGTTTTGCAATCTATGCTATTATATTTCTATTTCCCTTTCTTGGATATGTGAGGTGATTTTGCCTTCGTTTAATGTGATCCTTGTACATCTAAAGTTAGGTAAATGTTTTATGATCTTTTATAGTGCATATAATGTCCAATGCTTCTGTTTGAATATTAATTAAAATGATTTTTCCCCTATTGGGTGCTATTTTGTGAGGCAATTTTACCTCTATTTAACAGGTGTTTTACGATCTTTTGGAGTAAGTATCATGCCAAATGGGCATGTAAGGTTCCCAGGAAGCATCAATGTGATGAATGCTCATCGGATTAGTAAAAATCATTAGACTTTGATTAATAATAATGATTAGTAAAAAAAGGAGATAATAATTTAAAACAACCTTACTTTTAAAAATTAAGCAAATAGATTTTAGTTATTTTTTTAAAAGTAAGATATTAAACTTAACAATTTTAATTTAATAAAAATGAAATAAATACTAACTTTTTTATAGTAAATATGGGTTTTTGGATAATAAAGTACTCTATACATTTTAAGTGATTTTTATTTAAACTTTTTATTTATAATTTAAAAATAAGTCTACCAAAACTCGATTAGGCTTAGGATATGAGGCTTGGGTCTTAACCTGATCAGGCCTTAGGTCTGGCCTAAGCTCGATCAATATACGACTCATTGCTATTCCTAATAGTGGATGTTATTGCCTCTTATAGTTTAGGATATAAAGTTCCATCGATTAATGAATATAGAGGTAATCTTTTGAGCATCTCTTTTATAAAATAAAATTTTTAAAAATGAAACAATAATGACTTGGGTAACTTATGGGTGTTTAATAATATGTCATGGTTGGATAAATAAAACACATGAGTATAATATTAATTTTTGGTTTATTATGCTATGGGGATGATGTTTTTAAATTATATTAATGCATATGGTCTTGTAAGAAATGGTGATACTCTATTTGAGATATTTGTAACACCCCACTCCCGCTGGACCCGAAACCGATACCGATGGTGATATCCGAATCCGTGCCCCTCGAGGGTGGCGTGTCACATCACTTAACATTTAAAAACTCGATAT
>JANIIA010495517.1:0-14895 GCA_027478495.1 Erythroxylum alaternifolium | reverse complement strand
ATTTTCAAGAATTATAGTATGATGGACATATTTTATTGATTAGAATGACTTAATATAATTTCTAATTTATGTAATTTATTATATACAATTAATGTGTATGTTTTTTATAATATTTCATTTGCATATATTCTAATTATAGCTACAATGATAATTAATTAATTTAAAAATATATTGTATTATATTATATATTATACATAAGAGTATAATTAAAAAAATAGAAACAAGATGATAAAACCAAACATGTTTTTATTGTTATTTTTTTATTGCAAATCTTAACCAAATAAGTTTTTGTTTTTTAATTTTTATATTAAAAATCTAAACCAAATAGGTTTTTTTAAGGAAAAGACAAAAACCAAAAATAGGAAACAGAAACTGAAAACAACAACAGAAAAACAGAAGTAGAACCAAACGGCCCCTTAGGAATCCAATAAAGTAACTGTTATGATGCCAAAATTTTTAGTAAAATGATTTTTTTTTTAAAATTCACATTATTTTTTGCGCTTTTAATTTTTAGAGTGCAAAAGGTTTTTAACAGTTGAATTACTTGGCTTTATAAGAACCCTTCGGCTGAGTTAGGTATCGATTGAAGGGCCACCTTGGGGTCACCGAGAGGGCTCCACTCGATTTTTATAAGCAGAATCCTAAAAGGGTCCTTTCATGTAGTTCACTCCTACTAAAATGTATATGTTCCCCATGGAGGATGGGAAAGGCCCTATGAAGTTAAGTACCCACACATCGAAAACTTTGACTTCTAATATGTTAGATAATGACATCTTATCTCTTTTAGAGATGTTCCCCACTCTTTGAAATTTGTTGCATTGTGCCACGAACTCTCAAGTATCTTTAAATAGATGCAGCTAATAAAATCAACATTTGAGTACTCAAGCTGCCGTCTTGTTTGTGCCATAATGCCCAGCATACTGAGCTTCGTGACATTGTGTCAATATGTTTGACATCTCCTCCTATAAAACAAACCTTCCTATTAATCCATTAGCACACTTCTGATATAGGATTGGCTCATCTCATAAACAATGGGTACTCTTAGACAAGAATTATTTTCTTTGTTGATAAAATAATTATGAAGGAAGCCTATCATTGGTGATAAAATTTGCTATATTGGTGAGCCATAGTATCACTATACTGTCAAGTAACATTAGGGTTTCATCTCTCGTTGATATCATCACTCTACTTGATTTCCCCTCCTTCTAGATGTGATAAGTGGTCTACTACCACATTCTCTACTCCATTCTTATCTTGTATTTTGATGTCTAATTCTTGTAATTGTAGTACCCATCAAATAAGCCTTGCTTTCACATCTTTTGAGGAAAAAATATACTTAGGTATTACTATTGATTGCAAAACCAATTACTTATTTTACGTTAAAAACTACAAGTATACGGGTCGTTACTTGTGTAAAAAGCACATATCGTCACACAAAGATTGTGCTTTGTTTAAGACTTAAATTCCAACATTAAACTGAAAAGTAAACTAGATCAAATAAACTAGCAATGAACAAAAATGTAATAATGGAAATTTGTTAAGAGAATTAATCAAGTTGAGGGAGCAGGGATTTTACCTATCATTAATGCTAATCTATCGCCGGGGGTCTATAAGGAAACAGTCTCTATATCTCTTAGGAGATGCGGGCATGATTGCGTACATCTTACCCTCCTCATACCCTGCTTAGGCGGGAATTTGAGTATTGTTGAGTATTAATGCTAATCTATCCTTTTATATGTTTAAGGGGTGTCGGTTCTAGACAATCATAGAGTTGATTACTCTCTCTCGAGTTATAACCATTCCCTAAATTGTAAAACCTAATCAAATTATGGACTTGCAATCTCTTAATTCACAATTTACCCATAATTCTAATTATTCTAAAGCTCTCTAATAAACAATTGGGTCTTGCACGAGATCTCTCTCTATGAAATTATCGACTACATTAACTAAGTGGTCAATTAGATTGCCTAACTCTCATTAATCCAATCTAATCATTTTTATCTGGTTGATCCTCTCAGTTTGTTACCGAAATATGCAAATATAATAATCAATCACAACACCCTAACTAAGTAAACACAAATCAACTAGATTAACATTAAAGATAAGCAAAATACCGAAGCAAAAGTTAGAACGTCATTAACAACTCAAAATCCATGACCATACATCCCATCTTAATCTTACACATTAAATTAATAAAAAAGTAAATGGGGAGAAAATAAAACTCAGATTGGATGATTCGGGAAAGTAGTGGCATTGGGAGATCACTTATTTTGGGAAGCTTCAGTGTCGGAACCCCCTCCTCTTCTTTTCTCTCTCTCTTCTTTCTCTCTCTCTTTTGGGTTTCCAAATATAAGCAGAATGTAAAAAAAACTCCTTTCTAGGGTTCCATCATTATCTTTTTATAATCTTTTTCCAATTAAAGTAACCCTAGTGTCTTTCTGGGGTCCGAAGTGTTCGAAATGTCCCTCGAAAACTTGAATTTGAAAGTGACTCCATGTTTGTCTACATGTAGGCTAGATCGTGGCCCTTGGAAAATGATCGTGGTCAGTTTATCTACTCTCTGTCACAGTCGTGGCAGATTCCCCACAATCTTGGCCTTATGTTGGTGCTTCTGTCATAATCGTGGCCCTGTGTTTTGGTTCAGGTCTCCTCCGAATCTCCTCCAAATGCTTTGAAACACTAACAAAATCATCACAACACCTTATATATATATAACTGAAGCTCAGAAACATGTTCTCACCCAAAGAACACTTTAAACATAAATGTTTATGAACTAACACAATTCTTAAGCTAAACAAACAATAAACAATTAACTTATCTACTAAGCACATATCAAATTAACTATAAAAATACAATGCAATCTACACCTATCAACCTCCCCACAGTTAAACTTTGGCTTGTCCTCAAGCAAAGATAAAATATAACTAATAAAATTCTATCATTTCAATTTCACAAAGATTAAAGCATGCAATCCCTCAAATTTTGGCCAACTTAAGTGTCAAGCTACTATACACATCATTACTAATTTTCATTGTTGCACATAAGCAAACTCAACCCATGAAACTATCACTTAAAGATAAGAACAAATTTAAAATAGACCTTCTTACATATTTCACTCATTTCTCTCTAGTGTTTGATGGTTAGTGTTTCGCTCAAACTTCCTATAGGAAACCACGTTATCATAGGCTTGCTAATACACTAATTCTCCTCCACAATGATTACATGCTAGGATAGATCAAAAGGGCTTTTCTTTGGGTTGTAATGTGGCTAAGGTTAAGGTGGGTTAAATAGGATTTAGATGTTTATCATAAGCATTTATAAACTACTAAGTGGAAAAAGGGATGACAAAGATAAACTTCTAAGATATGCAATACTTTTCCCCACTTATTGAAGCTACTATATGTTATTCCTTTTTATTTTCTTTTCTCTTTTTTTTCATTTTATTTGTTTCTTTTCTCTCTTTTTCTATAATAAAGAATCAATGAATAGAAAATAGAAACTAAATGCCATATGCTCTTAACTTATGATTCCATACTCAAGTATCACTTAGCAGTTTATTAACTTGTGATTGGGTAAGCTAATGGAGTTTGTGGGTTTTAAAATTGGGTTTTAAAGGCTCAATGGGGCTAGTAAGGGATAATAAAAGGGTAGGTCATTTGTGCCAAAGGTTAAAGCAAGAAAGCCTCAATCATCTCTATCTATAATACATCCAGTAGATTTAAATCGATTCAAAGCAAATTCTAAAGGTAATTACCTAAGGAAGCATCACAAAAACAAGGAAATGAAATGACTATAGAATGGAGTCATAAGGGCACAATTCCTCGCATAGGCTCAAATGAAAATCCATTATGCTTTTATACATTACCTCATTGTTCAAGTGTCAAGTTCTAAGTAAGCTTATGTGGCTAACTACTTTCATCACTCCACATGGTTCACTCTCCACTTAAGTAGCCTGATTTAAGCTTACGCATGCATTTAATGTTATTCTAACTAGCATGGTAGAATCCCATGGCAACAAATTCATCACAAAGATTCAAATGTAAGGGAAAATGACACACCTAATACTAACAACCTAATATACATCCTAAATGACATGCAAAAATGCTAACATAAATGTAAAGACTACATCCCCACACTTGAACAAAACATTGTCCTCAATGTTAAAAGGAGAACACCTAACACAACAAACAACACAATGAAAATCAAACATAAAAACACAAAAAGAATAATAGAAGAGATTAAAGGGAAGATGGGTTCAAGGTGGTAGGGTCAGTGGAGGCGGCATGTTTAGAAATGTATATCTCAGTTGGGAAGGTAAGGGTTTTAGATCTACAGTAGGAGGCTTTACAATGGAAAGTGGTATGGGTGCATCCCTTCTCTCTAACTTCTTTTTCTCACCCTCCTCACATAATTCCTCTCAACTCACACTCTTATCCCCATGCACTTTAACAACACTCTCAACTTCTTTTTTGCTTTCCTTTCCAATCTCCTTCACACAATCATCCACAACATCAACCTTCATACAAGCACTTCCATCCATCAGTTTCTTCAAACATTTAGTCATATTAAATTAAACCTGCTCATTACCAATTTTCAAAACTAATTTTCCTTTGTACATATCAACTAATGTCCTACCAGAATTTATAAAGGGCCTACCCAAAATTAGTAGACAAATCCTATCTTCTTCAAAATCCAGCACAATAAAATCAACAGGAATTAAAAATTTATCCATTTTTACCAGAACGTCTTCTACTACCCAAATGGTCTCTTGATGGATGGATCCGTATGTTAGATAAGCATGGATGTTGGCTTAATGTCTCTTAGCCCCAATTTCCTAAAAATAGATAAAGGCTAATACTTATGCCTAAATCACCTAAGCACTTAGAAAATTCAAAATCACTAACAACATATGGAATAGTAAAACTCCCAGGATCTTGTAGTTTTGAATGCATTGTGTTTGTGATGATCAAATTACAA
Organism: Erythroxylum alaternifolium; assembly: GCA_027478495.1. NCBI lineage: Eukaryota > Viridiplantae > Streptophyta > Magnoliopsida > Malpighiales > Erythroxylaceae > Erythroxylum > Erythroxylum alaternifolium. The sequence goes on along the minus strand of JANIIA010495517.1, from coordinate 9,918 downwards.
TTCTATGTCAAGGTCATCATCTGATTGTCTTCCCAAGTGCTTTTATGTGTCAATATGTCCTTGAGAAACTTTGCATACTTAGGCACACACTCCAATGCGTCCACTAAATACAAATCAATTTGAAGTTTCTTCAACTTCTCCAAAAATTTATAGAATTGAGTGTGGACTTGATGTTGTATCCTCCTCTGTGGATATGGAATCTTAGGCTTATAGGATGGTGGTGGTACATATAGCTTCTTTTCTTCTTTTTCGTTTACCTTTTCCTTTTGTTGGATATCTTTTTGCACACTTGGCTCCTCCAATTGTTTACCATTCCTAAGTGTGATTTCCTTAAGTTGTTCTTTTGGATTAGCCTCAGCGTTGCTTATTAAGCTTCCTGTATTCCTAGAAGACAAAGTAATAGTAAGTTGACCTACCTATACCTCTAAGCTATGGATGGATGAAGCATGGTTCTTTATAATCTGGTCAAACTTTGCCTCCCTTCTTTTCTAATTCTCTTATAGTATTCTTTGACCTTCCTTTTAGCTTGAGAACTTTGAACCCAGTATTTCCATTAACTTGTCCATTTTTTTCTCTAAAGACCTAAGATGATCTTGTTAAAATCCGAGAGGTCCTTGTGCTCTCACTTGGCCACCCATATTATTAGTACTCCACAAAAAATTTGGGTGGTTTTTCCACCCAAGATTATAAGTATTAGAGTATGGATTATTACCTTGTTATGGATGACCTAAGTAATTTACTTGTTATGTACCACTTGCTCCCAGCAAGAAACATTTAGGTGTGCCATAGTTGTCCTACTCATATAATTCATATGGTAATTGCATGGTCTTGACAACAGATGAAGAAACTCCTTACATGTTGCTCGACTACTTGGTGAGGGCCACAATCTATGCTTGCAAAGTTGTCACGAAGTTAAATGCAATCATTCCTTTTTGCTCCTTTCATTTAACCACATACAGTTGTTACTCGCCAACCATTCCAAAAGATCATGAGCTGAATAAATGGTTTCCTCATCAAAGAACCTCCTGTAGCTACATCTATTATTCCCCTTGTGCATTGAGTTACAACATTATAGAATGTATGCAAAAGAAATTCCCTCGGAAGGTTGTGGTGGGGGCAGCTCATTTGTAATTCCTTGAATCTCTCCTAAACTTTATACAACGACTCCCCATAACTTTTTTGAAAGTTTATGATCTCTTTAATGATTCTTATTGTCTTGGTCAGGGGAAAGTACTTAGTTAGGAAAGCTTGGGCTATCTGCTCCTAAGTAGTGATTTGGCTTGCACTGAATGAATTATACCATGCATTTGCCTGATCCCTCAAGGTAAATGAAAGCAGTCTTGACCTTACAACATCATCAGACATCCCATTAAAACTAAAGGTATCATAAATCTCTAAGAAATTTACTAGATGGGCATTGGGATCTTTATTAGATAGCCCATAAAATTGTACACTGCTTTGAAGTATATTGAGTAGTGCCGGCTTGATCTTAAAATTATTGGGTTGAATCACTAGCCTTGTAACTTCTTGAGGACTGAAACCTGGCCTTAAAAAGTCCATAAATGTCCTCTCAGCTCATCCTTGCTCTCCTTCTTCTACCATATTCCTTTTTATTTTGTCTTAATGTCTAACTCTTCTTAGCTCTCTTTCATGCCTTGTAATATCTAAAATTTCTTCTTCACTAAGCTTATTAGACATTTTCGTGCTCCTTGTGTTCATGCACCTGCAAACACACAAGGAAAAGTATCAAACACTTTTAAATCAAAGTCACCTAAACTAAACAAGATGCTAAAAAAAACAAACCTCAGCAATGATGCCAAAAACTTGTTGATTGCAAAACCAATTACGTATTTTACGCTAAAAACTACAAGTATATAGGTCGTTATTTGTAGTAAAAAATAGATATCATCCCACAAAGATTGTGCTTAGGCAGTACTTAATTCAGGTTATGGTTTGTTTAAGACTCAAATTCAGATAATAAACTGAAAAGTAAACTAGATCAAACAAACTAGCAATGAACAAAAATGTAATAATGGAAATTTGTCAAAAGAATTAATCAAGTTGAAGGAGAGCATATTTTACCTATCATTAATGCTAATCTAGCCTTTTATATGCTTATGGGTGTTGGTTCTAGACGATCGTAGGGTTGATTACTCTCTCTCGAGTTATAACCACTCCCTAAATGGTAACACTAATCGAATTATGGACTCGCAATCTCTCAATTCACAGTTAACCCACAATTCTAATTAGTTCTAAAGCTCTCTAATAAACAATTGGGTTTTGCATGGGATCTCTCTCCATGAAATTACCAACTAGATTGATAACGTGGTCAATTAGGTCACCTAACTCTTGTTAATCCAATCTAATCATTTTTATCAGGTTGACCCTCTCAGTTTGTTATCAAAATATGCAAATACACTCATCAATCACAACACCCAAACTATGTAAACGCAAATATACTAGATTAACATTAAAGATAAGTAAAATCCCGAAGGAAAAGTTAAAACATCATTAATTACTCAAAATCCATAACCATACAACCCATCTCAATCTTACACATTAAATGAATAAAAAAGTAAATGGGGAGGAAATGAAACTTAGGTTAGATGATTTGGGAAAGTAGCAGCGTTGGGAGATCACCAATTCCAGGAAACTTTTGCTTCAGAACCCTGCTCTTCTTTCTCTTCTACTTTTCTCTCTCTCTCTTCTCTCTCTCTTTCTTTTGGGTTTCCAAATATAGGCAAAATGTTAAAAAAAACTCCTTTATAGCATTCCATCATTATCCTTTTATAGTCTTTTCCAATTAAGGTAACCCTAGTGTCTTTCTAGGGTCCGAAATGTCCAAAATATCCCTCAAAAACTTAAATCTGAAAGTGACTTTATGTCTGTCTGTGTATAGGCCATAATCTTGCCCCTTAATGCACGATTAAAGGGCCATGATCGTGGCCGATTCATCTGCTCTCTGTCACAATCGTGTTAGATTCCCTATGATTATGGCCCTATGTTGGTGCTTCTGTCACGATCATGGTAGGTCCCCCATGATCGTGACGCTATTTTTTAGTTCGGGTCTCCTCTGAAACTCTTCCAAATGCCCTGAAATGCTAAGAATATCATCATGACACCTCATATATATAAAATTGAAGCTTGAAAACATGTTCTCACCTAAAGAACACTTAAAACACAAATGTTTATGAACTAACACAATTCTTAAGCTAAACTTACATTAAACAATCAACTTAACTGCTAAACACATATCAAATTACCTATAAAAATACAATGCAATCTACACCTATCAGTTGCATGATCTGTTAAAATGATCACCTTAAAGCCTAAAAAGTATGAGGAAAACTTGTCACATGCATATACCACCTCTAATAAATCCTTTTTAGTGGTGGTGTAGTTGAGTTAAGGCTCAATTAATGTCATGTTTGCATGGTATATCACATACAACCTCTTATCCTTCCTTTGGCCTAACATGCGACCCATAGCTTGTTCACTAACATTACATATGACTTTGAATGGGAAGGACCAATTTGGTGATGTTAATATTGGTGCTAATATTATTGCCTTGTTTAATTGGTTAAATAAAAATAAGCAATTATTGTCAAAATCAAAGGGCACTTCCTTAACTAGTAAGTTTGTCAGAGGTCTTGCAATTTATAAGAAGTCATTAATAAAATAACAGTAAACTCCAACATAATCTAAGAATGGTCGCACACCTTTGACATTGATGGGTGGTGGAAGCATCTTTATTAGCTTTGTCTCCTTCGATCCCTTGGCACTATATTTTATGTTCTAACACTATGCCTTCATGCACCATGAAGTGAAACGTCTCCCAGTTCAATACTAAATGTGATTCTTCACATCTTTGCATTACTCTGTCCAAATTCATTAGGCACTGCTTAAAAGAGTCTCCAAAGTCTGAAAATTTGTTTATAAATACTTCCATAATATCCTCGACCATATCCATAGAAATAGACATCATGCACCTTTAAAATGTAGCTAGAGCATTGCATAACCTGAAAAGCATCTGTCTATATGCAAATGTACCATAGGTGGTCTTTTCTTTGTCCTCTATATAGATGAATATCTAACTGTATCTGGAGTAACCATCTAGGAAGCAATACTGTAACACCTCCTATACGAAACCTATAACCACCTACACACATTGCACTCGAATTTCCTATACATACATTCATAGCATATAATTATATTCATTTATAGGGATTGTCATCACTTATTTATCTATTCAATATTGTACATATACATATTACAAAAATTCATGTCCCTTAACAGTATCATTTAAAAGTAGTATTACATCATTACATTTATATGGTAATCCAAAAGAGATTACACACAACTTAAATTCTCAATTACAAACTATTAAGAAACTACAATTTCCTTTGTAACATATACAACCATTCTTTAATCAAAAGACACATCCAAAGGTACTTTTACTTCTAACGGTTGGCCTTGGTCTTTGCAGATGATCCCTGTGCCTTACTCCTATTACTTGGACCTATATGGATTAATACTGCTGCTAAGCATGAAAGCTTAGTGGGAAAGCATTTAGTTTGGATGACCACTCACAACATGCATCCATCAAGGGCAAACACATTCATGAATATCATAAACTTATGTAAACAATGATGACATAATTAAGCAAAGTGCATAATGCAAATATGCTTCAACCATATGTCATAAATTCACATTTATAAGCCAAATATTGATTTCTAAAGCTCATTAATACAAATTATTCATGTTATCATGTTGTATCTCTTATTTATAACTATTTAATTTCCTATATGTGTTAGGCCTGCACATTTCTGTGGGTATGGATAATGGGAGCTATGGATATCTAAAGATATCAAACTGTGGATACTCGAAGGCATTGAACTATCGATACTCAAAAGTATCAAACTGTGGATACTCAGAAGTATTGAACTATGAAATATGTACACATATAGAGATTTTTAATTGTGTTTCTTAAGTTTCATCTTCAATTAGAATCATCCAACTTGGAGGTCTATATGCCAAGTTATATCAAAAGAAATGGATCTGGATCAAGTGAACTGAGAACCTAAGACAAATTTTCACTAAACTTTACTCTCTCTTGTCATATTCAACCAATTACATGAAAAGAAATACCAAGAAATAATACCAAAAATCATTCCATGTCCAAATCAATCTTTTTACACATTCAAATATGTACACATATAGAAATTAACTAAGTGTAGTCCCAAACCTTGAAATTTGTCAATTAGCTCTTCTTCTAGTGCTCTTCCTTCTCTTTCCCTTTAACTTTGCTTGATTCACTAACTAGAACACCACAAATACATATCTAAGTCTCATATCTAACCTTATAATTTTATATTTTCATAAGCAAAGCAAGAAAGATGAAGATGAGAAGAAAAACCAAAAACTTTTACCTTGATTTTCACCTAGGATTAGCTTGATTCCTTATGCAAAATGATGTGATTAAGGAGATGGAATGGATAGGAGATGAGAAGAGAAAATTATAGAGTTAAAACCCTATATACATGTCCCTCTCCTCTCTCTTCTCCTCCCCATTTCATATAGTTTTTATTCTCAGACACATGTTTCAATCCTATTGTACCATATGTTGATTTTTGGAAAAATTGCACATTTGGTCCTTTTTCTTTGTTTAGTTCCTACATTTGCATATAAAATCATCAATTGATTTCATTCTAGTCCATGTTTCACATTCCATGCATAAATAAAGAAATTACCAATTTACCCTATCTTTTAAATTAATTACCATTATTTCCCTTATTATGCTTAGATACAATTAATTCTTTATGTTCACTTATTAATACACTATAGACATAATATAATACTTCTAGGTTATATATTGGGGCCTTACAAATGGAATGAGTGACCACCTACTATCTTGATCATTTGATCAACAAACGGGAGAAGAAAGTGATCCTTTTTAGTCACTTTCTTGAGTTTACGGTAGTCAATGCTAATTCTCCATCCTCTAATAGTTTTGCGGAAATCAACTCTTCGCTTTCACTCTCCATATTGTTTATACTTCCCTTCTTTGGTGGACATTGTATCAGGCTGAACCATTTACTATCGGACATTGGGTAAATGATACCCACGTCTAAAAGTTTCACCACTTCCTTTTTAACCACCTCTTTCATTTGAGGGTTTATCCTTCGTTGACGTTCCCTCATTGGTCGACTTCTTTCTTCGAGGTTTATCCTATGCATAAAAACATTTAGCCTTATAACTCAAATGTTAGATATCTGCCATCCTATGGCCTTCATCTGAGTATTAATAATTGCTACCACTTTAATCTTTTGTTCCCCATCCAGTTGATTGGAAATGATGATGGGTAGTGTTTGGCCTTCACCTAGAAAGGTATATCTAAGATGTGTGGGTAAAGGTTTAACCTTTAGAGTTGCTAGTTTGTTATCCCCAAAAAAGTTCTAAAAAGACCTAGGCTATTCTACTTTCAAGTATACGAGGTAGTTGTAGTGGTTATCCAGGATCATCTCCCATGGAGGTTACATTGGTTCATTTAAATTAATTTTGAACAAAAACAAAAATAAATGCAATCCTAAACACTCTATCCCTATTTTTGAGCAAAAGCTTTAAAGAAAATCACAAATTAGTCTAAAAAGTAAACTAAATCGACCAAACGTAAAAACGAGTAGAAATTGAAGTGGAAAACACTTGAGAGTTAATTTCACTAATTTAATCTCTTATACATGATTAAGCGGAAATGATTGGACATCTGTCTTACTGAAATTAGTAGTTTGGCACTAAGATCAACTTGAATAATTAACTATTCTAACTTTTGTATTCGAGAAGTTATCACCTAAGCTAATTATAGAAACCTAACTAGTAATTACCATTTAGGTTAATATATTTCTAATTCTTAATGTAAGTGTCTGTAGTTTCTTGTTCCATATTAAACTTCTCCTATTAGTCCTTCATTTAATATCAAAATGATGCAAAGTTTGATCATGATACTACATCCATTATGTTCAGAAACTATAGCAAACATAAGACAACAACGTAATCCCTCAATCATGCATATTTGACTAAAATAGCTACATTAATCCTTAAGAAAAGAGATCAACCAATCAAAAAAATTACAAGATTCATCATCTTTAAACACTTAAATCTGATCTTGATCAATATAAGAGAAGTATTAAAGCAACAAACCAAGTAAATAACCTAAATAAACTATCAAAAGCTAACAGAGTATGGGTCAGTTAAGCATAACAAGGCACGAGTCTATAATAGAGAAGTAAATGAAGGAGAACAACAAGAAGTAGTAAATAGAAAGGGCAAACAATAGTGGGTGAGGGAGTTGCTCTTGCCACTCTCAAGCTTTCCACATTAGCTCTTGTCCTCTACTTCTAGTTGATGTTCACCTAAAGTGACCTACTACTCACATTGCCTACCCTTTCTTCTGTTCTTCTCCTTCCTTCTTCTCAGCTAAAGCTCTCTCCTTCTCCACCTCTACACTTATCTCTATCTCCTTTTGTTCCAACAAAATAAGTCCCTTTTAGTTCATCTACCCCCTTTACCTCTTATTCTATTTCCATTTATAGCACGAGTCTAGGTTTAAGGTTATAGGGTTGTTACTGTAACACACTACTTCCACAGAGAACATGCCCAAACATCTAGAGGATATTCAAGAACATACGATATGAAAGTGGTATGTTAGAGTAGTCACATTCACTTTTATGGCATCATACTGAACATAATTAATCAAAAGATCAACTTCGCATTTCCATTTATAAAACATATTTACACTATAGTATTTCAATACATAATTCGTATATAGAATATCAAAAAAATAGAGTTTACTACTGCTTACAACATATTCTACATGGAATGAAAACTAAACAAAAGTACTCTATCTAAACTCATCAATATCAACTGACCGACCTTTAAGCCATTCTTGAGTCCAAATCGACAAAATTAAACTTCTACTAGTTTGTCTTAGGAGCTAAGTCTACCTTGTACTTTAAAATCAACATTTGCAATTTTGATGAGTTTTATGAACTCATTGAGTGAACCATCCTCTATGTGCTCACTCATACCAAAACACATATCAAAATTAAATTCACAGATAGATCATATCATCAAATATTAAATGTCAAGTCACATTTCATATACTTATTTCATAATAAGTTGATCATTTATCTCAATCATTCATATCATCACAATTCAGTAATTCATTGAAATCCTTCACACAATACATATAAAGATATCTATATTTGCAATTTTCATATGCATATGTCACTCATTCATTTTTAATTTGTTGTGACCGAGCGCCATTTTACTGTCTCGTATCTGTTGTGAATATCGGGCTCATTAATAACTATCTCATACCTATTGTGGATATCAAACTCATTAATAACTGAGCCAGTGGTTCTTGTGCACATAAGTGAGCTTTAAGCTCTTTTCACTGGTCACTTCGGTCACAACTCCTTTATCTGATCATGTATATCAATGAGATGAAATGCATCATTCCACAAAATATGCTATCAATATCTTTCAATCATGAAACACATTGGCTTTTCATATTCATCAGATCTAAGTTCACCATTCAACATTTTTATTAGGTACACTTTTCTTTCTCAATTTACATTTAATTAGAAAACACTTCCAATACATTCTCAATTATCAAACTCCTCGGACCATCAATGTCTAGAATTATCACATTCACATTAATAATAGTTTAATAATTGAAATTTAAGTAGATAAATTCAATCCTAGTGAGAAACATCTAGGTTAACTCATAGTAAGCTCTAGATAAGCTATTGCCTCGAGGAACGGGTAATGTCTGGTTGTTGGTGTTCGACTTGAACAACTAAATCATACAATACAAACATTTTATACACATTACTAAATTGCTCAATCATATAAGTATTCAATCATACACATTTGTACATATGTCATGTTCAATGCATGCTCAATTAACTTTCCTAGGTATGTATCCTTAATCACAAGTCTTAATCATTCAAACATTATCACTTAGATACAACTAGTTTGAACTTAGGTTTACACTTCAAAGAAACTTGATTATTCTGTAATCATCAATCATACATTCACCAATCCTTTTTCTAGCATTTTATAATCACACAATATCCAAATTTTCATTCATTTATACTTAATATACCTTTCTAATATCCTTAATAATATATACCTTTCTCATATCCTTTAGATCACAATTTTATTCTTAAGAACACCTTCATTACTATAACACTCATATCAACAATACATTCTTATATTATAACCTTAATTAATAATCTAAAATTATCAAACCTTTAACCAATTAATTAAACATCAAACTAAGTTTATTTCAAGCCTCAATCAAGTCTAAATGCATCATAGTAAAGTAACTTTTCATTAGTTGGTTTAAACATTACTCAAAAGAGAAGTTTTCATGTCCAAGGCCTTTCCCATAATCGTGGAGGCCTTCTCACGATTGTGGGCTATGCCATCCAAAAATTTAACTCTTCTTTCTCCTTCTATTTTTCTAGATTTTAACCCCTAAATACTAAATCCAAAACATCTTGTGCATAGTTCATTATTCAGACTTCATTTCCTCATCATTTCCACCTAGATTCCATCACAAAATCATCCATACTATAAATCATAAACTATTGTTTATCATTTATACAAAAACATAACACAAACCTATAGATTTCTTCATCAACATTCCAACACACCTTCAATTCCATTATCACTATCGATCCATGCTTATATTGGAATTATGTAAATGTAGTGCCTTGGAAAGCAAGCGCATTTACATGCACCTTAATCTTTTTCAGTTACAGTTTTGTAATGGATGTATTTATTATTAATAAAATAAAAGAGTTTGGTTTTGATGAGCATTATATATCTAGTCATAAGGTACCAAGATTCTTT
>JANIIA010495445.1:0-14899 GCA_027478495.1 Erythroxylum alaternifolium | reverse complement strand
AGGATACAGGTTGAAAGGTAGGAATGGACTAGTCGACTGTTCAAAGAGATGAGCTGAGATTATTAAAGGGGAGTTTTAAGAAGATAACCCAAAGTGATCAAGGCATTATCTCTAGAAACTAACTTACATAGTAAGATATTCTGCATGCTTGAAAGTGACAATTTATGGTAACAGAGCATGCAAGCAAGTCATGAGTCGGACTCCGAAAATGGGGTCTAACACTTTAAGCTTTTAGTAATGCCGTTTGGTTTGACTGATTCTCCGGCAGCTTTTATGGCTTTGATAAATAAGGTATTTCAACCTTATTTAGATCACTTTGTAATTGTCTTTATTAATGACATTTTGGTGTACTTGAAGTGTAGAAAAGATCATACTACACATCTGAGATTGGTTCTCCAGATAATGAGGGGGAAGCAGTTATATGCCAAGTTCAGTAAGTGTAAATTTTGGCTTGATCAAGTAGTATTTTTGGGTCCACATAGTGTCTAGATAGGACATTCAGGTTGACCAAAGGAAAGTCGAAGGAGTGATGAAGTGGGAGGCTCCAAGGAATGTGTCTGAGATCCGGAGTTTCCTTGGATTAGCTGGATATTATAGAAGGTTTGTTGAGGGGTTTTCACTGATCTCAACCCCTTTGACAAAACTTTTGAGAAAAAATGTGCCACTTAGATGGAATGATGGTTGTTAGAGGAGTTTTGAGGAACTTAAGCATCGGTTAACTACAGTACTGATGTTAGCTATTCCATCTAGCTCTGGAGGTTATGTTGTGTACAGTGATGCTTCACACTAGGGTTTAGGATGTGTACTGATGCAGCATCTTAAAGTAATAGTATATGCATCGAGACAGTTGAGATCTCATGAATTTAATTATCCAGTCCATGATTTAGAACTTGCTGCAATAGTGTTTGACTTAAAAATTTGGAGACATTATCTATATGGAGAAACTTTTCAGGTGTTCACTGATCATAAAAGTTTGAAATATCTGTTGAGCCAGAAAGAGTTGAATATGAGACAGAGAAGATGGATTGAATTGTTTAAAGATTATTATTGTACCATTAAGTATCATACTGGCAAAGCTAATGTAGTAACTAATGCATTAAGTCAGAAGTCTAACAATAGTGTGGCTCAAGTACAGTTATCGAGGTTACGGAGCCTAGTTCAGTTGAGAGCATTGAATGTTGAATTAAATATGGAGCAAAATGATACATTGATAGCCACATTGAAGTTGAGACCTGTGTTACTTGAAAGAATTAAAGAGGCTCAAAGTAGAGATCCAGACTTAATGAAGATAATTGAGAAGTTGAAAGAGAAGATGGATTCTGAATTTGAAGTTAGAGATGATACATTGTGGTTAGGGCCAAGATTATATGAGCCCGATGCTGATAATTTGAGAAAAGAGATTTTGGAGGAAGACCATGTAGCAGCTTATGCTATGCATCCTGGTACTACCAAGATGTATAATTGGCTGAAACAACTTTACTGGTTGCCGAGAATGAAAAAGCAAGTAGCAGAGTTCATTTCTAAGTGTATAACTTGCTAGCAGGTTAAGGCTGAGCATCAGGATCCTATTGGAAAATTACATGCGTTACCTATTCTAGAGTGAAAATGGGAACGAATCATGATGGATTTTGTTGTGGGTTTGCCTAGGACTCTAAGGCAACATGATGTCATTTGGGTCATTGTTGATTGACTGACCAAATCGGCTCATTTCTTACCAGTGAGGGAGAATTATTCATTAGATCAGTTGGCTCGTCGATATGTAAATAAAGTTGTGAGATTGCATGGAGTTCCAATGCCCATTGTGTCGGACAGGGATCCTTGATTTATCTCGAGATTTTGGGGTAGCCTACAAGTAACTTTAGGTACAAAGCTGAATTTTAGTACTACTTTCAAATTGTCAAAATTTAGAGTTCAAAAAGAAATGTTTTGCAAAAGAGGTCGCACAGTATTTCTATCAAAAGATATATTAGATCTAGGACATCCCAGTTTGATTAAATTTACTTGTAGGTATGTTTAGGATGACTCGCAACTATAACTTTAAATAGAATTTGATCATTAACCTAAAACAAAGATTTTAGAGGGAAAAAAATGAGTATAAGGACAAATGAAGTTTCTTACCGTGTGAGTTTGGAGTATAGGATTAATACAAAAGGATATTGCATTGGCACTCTTCGATTGTGATGCTTGCTATCACTTTTAGGCCAAATTAAGTTGATCCAACTGGGAAAGTTAGTAAATCTAGTAAAACCTATGTCCCTTATACAAATGAGGAAGTCTAAAACCGTATCAAACCTTTTGAAGGTGATCTTCTCAATTTGGGTCTACTGATTAGACCTTTTGGAGTTCTGAATGTTGACATCTTCATTTTAAGCTTTAGGAGGATCGTCCATAATTACCCGGGGTATCCACCACTGACTGCAGTGACTAATCCCTGGTGACATTTTTTAATCTTAATATTTGCAAGAAAATTTAATTTACACAAAAACATTTAATAGTGTTTGAAAAGAATCTTAATATTATTAAAATTATCCTAAATAAGATTCAAATTGATGGAACCTAAACCAAAATCCCTAGTTTCATGAATTTGTTAAATGTGAAACTGCATCATGGTCTAGAATGTGATGTAAATAGTGGTGGACCTCATACTTAAAAAAAACAATGTAAATATTATTTAATAAAAAATTAACGAGAATTTAAGATTTTATCAATTTAAAGTTTATTTGAGAGTTTTGATAACGTTTGAATTCTTTTTAAATACTGTTAAACTTTAAATTTAAGTAAAATAGTGTAAATGATAAGGTTGAAAAATATATATTGTGCTTTTATTTTACTTAAAATTGTGTCAGTAGACCTTGATGAATTACAATTGTATTAGTAGTTTTTTCCCCTCCGAACAAACATTCTATGGTCTTTTTTGTGCAATTTTTACCTTAGTTAGCGTTGAATCAAGTTCTTATTAAACTAAGATAAAGTAAAATAACACGAAAAATATTGATCGAGCAAGTAGGATGACATATATAATATAAGTTTATATGCACCATTTGGTGGCATAAATGGCGCAATTATGTCATAAATAAAACAACAAAATTATAAACAATCCAATGAAATATTGATCATTTACTCTGTAGATTAACAAACGACGTTTTCATCACCCATAATTAAATAGTATTGCTTGATAAGTTGAGTAATATGGTTTTAGGCAAATTAAATGTTTAGATTTTTTTCTATAATTGTTAGGATTGTACAACTATAAATATAATCTTAGATCCCTAGTTAGAGCTCCCCTAATTATAGCTGCAGGATAATTATGAATGTAGATTAATTGTTGAATTTCTTCCCTTATTGTATATTATAACTAGTACATTTTTAAGAAAGTAAAGCTGAACAAAATTATATGACTTTTGATTCTATACAGGTTATTGAGCTCACAGAGTCCTCACAAAAATTCATTTCTATTGTCAATGGTGACAAAGCCCCAATTATTAGGGAAGAGTCTTTAACTTTCAATAATACTCTAAATTTGGATTCTGTTTTGTTTGTTCCATCCTTGGAATATAACCTCTTGTTTGTTTCTTAAATAAAAATAGCCTTTTCTTGCATTGTAATCTTTTGGTCTAACTTTTGCCTCTTTAAAGACATCCAAACAAAGCAAATGATTGGTTATGGTATTAAGTGTGGGAAGTTGTATTGGTTTTATCATCCTCCAACTAAACATATGTTCATCACAATGGATGTAGACTTTTACGAAGATACAATTTATTTCTCTGAGTTTGAGCTTCAAGGGGAGTACCAACAAGAAATTAAGACTCTTGATTATGAACTTTGGGGGGAGTGCAAAACTGATTGTCATTTTTTAGATGGTAACGATGTCAGTGAGGGAGCTAATAATCAGTTGAAACATGAAGAGGAGCAAGAAAGGGCTATTGAACAAGAGGATGTTTAACAAGAAGGTACTACTGAAGAGAAGGATGTTGGTCCTTCAAGTGTAGAAGTTGAGACTCTCACTAATATACCACACTAATCGTTTATTGAGGATGTTCCTATTCTTAACCCTGAGCCACCTAGAAAACAACTACTAGAGTGTCTTACTAGAGGTATTCCTAAGCCTTTATATGAACCTGAAATTTCAAGTAGAGCTAAATATCCCATGAGTCATTATGTGTCAAACAATAATCTGTCAGAATCAAAGAAGTTATAAATCAATTATCTGTTGTAGCTACTCCTAACAATTTGTAGGAAGCACTAGAGGTTCCAAGGTGGAGAGCTGTAATGAATGAGGAAATGAACTCTTTACGAAAAAAGTAAAGCTTAGGAGATTGTTAAATGCCCACTAGGAAAGAAGTTAGTTGGATGCTGATGGGTTTACACTGTAAAATATAATGCAGATGGCACAGTTGAAAGGTTCAAAGCAAGATTGGTGGCGAAGGGGTATTTCCAAACCTATGGGATTGATTACACAGAGACATTTGCTCCTATAGCTAAAATAAAATATAGTTAGAGTATTGTTATCCCTAGCTGCAAACTTGGATTGACCTTTGTAACAGTTTGATGAAAAGAATGTCTTTTTACATGTTAAATTGTCTGAAGAAATTATATTGAGCTTCCCCCAAGTTGTATGGTAGCAGAAAGGTTGAGTAAAGAGATTTGTAGATTGAAGAAGTCATTGTAGGGGCTGAAGTAGTCTCCAGGAGCATGGTTTGGAAGGTTCATAAAGTCTATGATAACTTTTAGATATCATCAAAGCAACTCTAACCACAAAAAAAGTAAGGTAAAATCACTATTCTTATTGTATATGTGAATGACTTGGTGGTCATAGGAGATAACCTGAGAGAGCGAGGCACCACAAGAATACTTGTCTAGAGAATTTGAAATGAAAGATCTTGGTTGCTTAAAATATTTTCTTGGGATTGAAGTTTCTAGATTGAAGAAAGGAAATTTTCTATCCTAATGAAAATATGCATTAGACTTATTACAAGAAACTGGTATGTCAGCATGTCAATGAGTTGATACACCAGTTGAGGAAGGCTTGAAATTAAGTGTATAAGCAAACCAAATACCAGTTGATAAAGGAAGATACCAAGGATTTGTAGGAAGGCTAATGTAATTGGCTCACACAAGACCTGACCTTGCTTATGCTTTGAGTATCGTTAGTCGGTTTATGCATAATCCTGGAGAACAACATATAAGGGCTATTATAAGAATTTTAAGGTATCTAAAATTTGCTCAAGGTAAAGGAATTTTGTTTACTAAAAATACAGATTGGTCAAGTATAGATGTCTATACAGATGTTGATAGGGCTGGATCAATAGAAAAAAAACGATCAACTTCTGGTTACTTCACATTTGTAGGTGGTAACCTTGTTATATGGAGAAGTAGAAAAAAATGTAGTCACTCGCCCAAGTACGGAAGTTGAATTTAAAGGTATAGCACTTAGTCTCTGTAAAGGTTTATGGCTCATACTACTTTTACAAAGTTTAGGCTATCCACTGAAGCAACCAATTAGTCTATATTGTGACGTCAAAGTTGCTTGTGAGATAGCTCACAAACTGTCCAACATGATTGAACAAAGCATGTTGAGATTGATAGGTTTTTCACTAAGGAGAAGTTAGATGAAAAAATAGTTAAGTTGCCTAATATTTGGTCTAAGGATCAATTGACTAATAATCTTACCAAAATAGTTTCAAATCATAAGTTCTAGAAATTTCTTAGCCAGTTGAGCATGCATGACATCTATGCACCAACTTGAGGGGGAATATTGAGATTTTGCTCCATAATTGCTGGGATTGTACAATTGTAAATATATTCTTAGACTCCTAATTATAGCTCCCAATTATAGTTGTAAGATAGTTATAGATGTAGGATTAATTGTTGAGATTTACTCCCTTATTGTACATTATAACTAGTACGTTTTTGAAAAAGTAACGATGAGCAGAATTATTTTTCCTTCTTCTTTGTCCCATCTTTCAAGAGTAAATGTTAGGGAGAGTGACTCCTTTCTTCGTTTTTTAGCCAATTCCTTAGTTTAATTAAATCGAGTTGGTCAATATAGTTACAAAATATCAAATTATCTATTCCAAGTTAATGATAATATACAATAAGACACATCTATGGAAGTGGGGGAGCATCAACACTAAAGTGATCTTCCAAGTAATGGAACAACTTTGCTCAAACACTGAGAGTAGGTAAATTGTGGTTCTAGTTTGTTTTTGTTTTGCAGGTTGCTGGTTGGGTCAAGTTCACTCCCTTGTTAGCAATCAAATTCAATGGCGAGCCCAGTTACCCGCTACGAGATAGGTTGTTTATCAAAAAGACAGGAACATAAGTGGTAAAGCTATGTAAGCTTGGTAGGAGGATACATTGATGCAAGCATCGGGCGAGAGAGGATTATGCAGGAATGCCTCAATCTCCAAAAAGTCTTAAAGAATGCATGGTGTCACAAACTTCAACGATTCACTCCTTGGGCAACTCAATAGTAGGAGAGCCCTAACCCCTGATTGGTGTCTTAAAGGCTGGAGGACTAGATCGGATATACAAAGGAAGTTGGATGAGAGTTGATCTATCTCTCTTTCCTCAGCACTTCGGTAATTCTTTACAAACAAGATAACAATGTGATATGGAAATGCGATGAATTCTAACCTATTGTGTATCTTTCTAATTATGGGTTAGAAGGTAGTCTTGATTAGTTTAGAGTACAAAACCTGCTGCAAGGAATTATTGTAATTTTGGTAAGGTGATCCTTGTTATGGTCATCTTGTGGGTTCCTATGTTTTAAGTTGCTATTATGGTTATGTAGTGATGACAATTATAAGGTTCCCTATGCTCACATGTTAGGTTTCTTTTGTTATAGCTAAGAAATTGGCATCTTCGTCAATCTCTCAATAATACGTACCTTTATTTATTTACAAATTCACTGATTTATCCAAAAAAAAATACTATTTTAATCATTAACTATAGATTTAATTAGTTTTAAACTTTTTTCATCAAAACCACCTTAATTATTTAGCATGAACTAAATTAACAAAAGTTTAGATTAATTATTCTCAACGGGAAAAGGTCGTTATACAGGTTGAATGCATAAATCGTATGTAACTTTATCAAACTATGAAATAGTAACCAGGCATATGGAATGAAGGTCATAACTGGGGAAGTTGGTGTAATCACTGAGATTAAGATATGTTTGACCAGGACTTTTTTTAAACGCAGGTCTGCAGGATGCCAAGTATCCACAACTCCTATGGAACATAGTAAATAGTGTTTCACATCTATTTGATGTTACACTAATACCATTATAATAATTTTGAACCCACATGAAGCATGTCCTCGATTGAGGGTTTCCATAGCTTGGAAACTAGGTTCTTATAGATAGCACATGACTTCCTAGTCAAAATCTGTTGACTATTTCCAAGTAGCAATTAATAAAGTACAATTTTATTTAGCCAGAGAGAAAAAAAAAGAAAGAAAATTGAAATTCACATGGGGCCACCTTCCTGGGTGCTGATAATTAAGACAGAAACCCAGCTCACGTCTTCAGTTATCTTATGCACATTGGTGTTATACATATATATAACTGCATCATTATTTGAGATATAGCTAAGTATCCCCATAATTAAGCGCACATACGTAGAAGGAGATCTTGGTATCCAATGTACCAGATATAAGAGATCTTTGTATACTGTCCCAGTTCAATCCCATGTTTAATCAACTTAACACCTATTAATCAGATATACTACATATGAAACTGAAAGCAATTATACAAGGAAAAGGCATTAGATTAAGATAGATATATTTTCTCAAAAATAAAACGCTCCTAAAATCCTACTCATTGGATTAAAAGGGAAGCTTACTGACAGCCAAATTTGTTAGTTATCATTCAGAGGTTATTTTGTTGTTCTATTCTTCCACACTGGCCCAAAAAACCAAAAAAAGAAAGAAAGGAGAAGTACAATAAACCTCAAACGAGGCACATTAAATACGAGGGAACCACTGTCATTTGAGATACAACTCTTCGCCTTAAATGTTTTATTTTATGTAAAGTAAATAAAATAATATACCAACTTTCGCCGACCATTCAAAGTTTCCTGTCAATATACCAACTTTCGCCGACCATTCAAAGTTTCCTGTCTAGGTCAAGCTAGCATACAAAGCAGTCAACATGGAAGCATGCATTTTGACAATTGAATTTGAGAAATGAAAACAGAATAAGCATACTCCTTCAATGATCTCATCTGGCTTGTCGAATGTGGTATTGAGGGCGTTGCATGATCCATCAAAGATGAACCGTACTACGCTTAAGTCACTGGTGATCATACTCGTAACATAGTGATTCAGTGAATTTGTTAAAATAAAAAAAAACAATTCCATGGGGAATTAAAAATTTGTCTTTGGACGGTGGACAACAATGTATAACACACTTAATTGATTTTTAACACTACGAAATCCAAAGTTCAAATTAAAATATTATCACTATGTTTTAATATGTAACACAGCCAAACCAAACTCCTGTTACAAACAAGCAACTGAATCATACTTTATTCCCTTTTACTTTCGTGGACCACGAGATTCGTCGCCTACCCTTACACTAGAAGGCATGTGCCTCCTTCAATTTCGGTCAGATTTCCCGGTTTTATGCCTAAACGGCTAGGATTCTGAAACCATACATTGTAAGAACTTATTAGAGGAATGGAATATGTATGTGTTTTATTGTCTCACGGACTGTTTATATACACTTGATGTACATTGTTATTTGTTACAAATGAGTATCAGCCAACAGTTGTGCGTTCTTTCACGATGAAAATAAATGTCGCTAAGAAAAAAGAAATCATGACAAATATTAATTTGCGACGATTTCGTATCATCGTCCAAATTATCACTGAATTCCGGTAACAAAATAACATCTGCGTCGTTTTTCACAATTCGCCACCAAAACTTGTTTGCGACAAAAATAATTCATCAGTAAAAATTATTACCAACAATAAGGAGGAACGTTGTACATGTTTTGTGCGACGTTTCTGTTTTGTAGATAAAAATTTTTTCCCATAAAATTTTATTCGTAAGTATTTATATTTAGTGACGATTTCATTTTGGTAGCAGATTCCTTTTAGCTACTAAGCTTTTATTATTAGGGAAATGCTTTTAGAGATGTTGCTATAAACGTAAGTAAAAACTTTTTGTGACGAATTGGACTTCGGTTTGTAATAGGATTTTGTGATGATTGTGCTTTGGTAGCAAAAAAGTTTTAGCTACGAAAACGTGGTTATAGCAAAATCTTATTACCGACGTTATTTATATGTAGTTAATTAGTTTTGGTGACGAACTGTATTTGGTAGCTAATAGTATTTAGTAACAAAATTTAACTTTTAATTTAATAATTGTTATAATTGTTAAAAACAAATTTATTTTAATTTATTACAATTTTTAAGACTTTTTGTGAAGAATTTTTTTGATAGCTAATCTTATTTAGTAACAAATTTAATTTTAAAATTAAAATTATTATAATTGTTAAAAATGAATTTATTTTAATTTATTACAAATTTTAAGACTTTTTGAAATGTTTAAATTATTTCTTTATGATTAATGTTAGTGACATATTTTGTAAATAATAATAAATTGAAATAAAATAAACATATAAAATGGAATGCATAGTATACAAACAATATTTACACCTCATTTACAAACTAAAAATCTGTATTTGAGTCACTATTACTAACATATGCAGAACCTAGCATTTGTTTAACCAATTTTTTAAGCTTGCTAACTTCTTTTAGTCCACGATTTAACTTGTCTTCTGTACATTGTAATTTTGTCTTCAATACCTAGTTCTCCTCTTGAAGTACCATCACATATGCTGGTCGTGACGAAGAGGCAGCAATAAGCTTAGGTCCATATCCAAGACCTTTGATATAGCTCGATCATATACTAAGGACATTGTTGCAAATGTCATTATCATTGGGCTTATTTCCCTCAGTCAATGACGTCTGCAACAACTCCTACATCTTGTCCTACAATGTCAAGTAGAAAATCGAGTTAACTAAAAAATTATTAGTTAATATTATATAGAAAAATAAATTGCAATATTAATTTATTTGTACTTACATAATTACTTTGTTCATCTTAAGACATCCAGTCTTGACCTTCCTTGTAGTGTATGTGCTTGTACAGTGTGATCCTATCACACTCTTGCCCTTGGAGTTTTGTTTGACTCTATAATATGAATTTAAAAAATTATAAACAATTAGAATTTATTGTATTAAAAAATAGAAAAATAAATTGAAAACTTTACATTTACTATTTCTTGTCGGACAACGACAAATGATCTAGAGCTGGTGTTATGAGGAGTCTTCATTAAGGCTCTGTTGGACTTGGCTTTAGAACACTTTTCCTAAATTAATAGAAGTTGTTATGAGATATATAAACATAATTAATAGAAGGAAATACACTTGAGGACAACAACAAACCTGAACCTTCGCTAAAGCCCAATAATCACACAATTTATTCCAATTTTCTTCAGTCTCCCATTTCAGCACATGTCTCCTTGCCTCTTCATCAGAAGGAAAAGACTATTAATATTTATGAAGTTGATATCGGTAATCCTTCACCCTTTGTTTCAATAGTAAACTAACATTGCTTGAAACCTCAGGTGTGTCATTATGAACGATATTGAGCTTCATCTGTAAAAACACGTATTAGATAAGTTATTAATATAGTTAAGTAAAATTGAAATATATATAATGAAATGAATTGAAATATTACTGAAACTTTATCCAAAGTATTTTGCAACAAGTTGTCTTTCTTCAACTGCCTAACATGCTGAAGGTAAGGCAACTCATTCTGAATAATGACGCCCAAATCACGGCCAGCTTTGCAGCTTGGATCTTATCCACTGGGTGCCCTTGCTTAGGGTTAATGATCACTGACAACTTGGAATTCATTGCAGCATTCATCTATTACAATTCAACTCCTTTTGTTTTACCTTTACCTTATTTTCTTAGGCCAATATTGAAACATGAAAAAAAATAATGATAAAAACGCACTAAACATGTAATCAAAGCATAAATGTAAATATGTTTGGTTATCAAAAATATACCTGAAGATCCCTCGTAACTACCAAACGATGTTGGTAAAGGTCGTTGTTGTTGAATTCCCTCATTTGATGATGGAATTGCTGGTTGTTCTGTGGGAAAAACTTCATCTGCCGTAACCACCCTCTTTTCTTTGTTTCGCCCAGGTGCCATTATAATAAACCTGTGTTAAACGAATTAAGAACATAACGTATAATTGTAATTGCAAAATAAAATTAACATTTTGCGAAACATTAAAACTTTGTTTAATTAACATAACTAAAACATCAACAACATAAAGCAGTTATCTTAATAACATTTGAAACAATGCAAACAATGAAACTTACATTCAATCATTATAATCAAGATGAAGAAAATCATCATCATTAAGTACATTATCGGGAGATTCTTCGTCACTAATATATTCTAACAAAGTATTGTCATTGTCATTAAAGTCATCCTGAGTATAGTCTTCATCTGTTTGTAAGATAAGATAGGGTTGGACTTCATCTGGTTGAACTATGTTTAGCTCAACATCTTTCTTATAGAATGATGATATATCTGTATCTTCTACTGGAATACCTTCGTTCTTGATCTCCAATCCAATATCTTGATAGACTTCATCAACATCTTTATCCAACTCACTAATATCCCTTTCACAAAAATCAAAGACATTCCTTTATTGAAACCTTTTAACAACCTTCCAATTGCGACCCAACACAGTATTGTTGACGTAGAAAACTTGTTTGGCTTGAGTTGTAAGGACAAAAGGATCACTATCATACCATGTCTTACTAACATTTATGCTAGTAATATGCCTGTTCACTCTCATATCAATTAGATCAAACCATTTTCATTTAAGTAGAACAACCTTCTTATCCTTTATGTAGTGCATCTCTATAATTTCAAATATGACATCGTAGAAGTCAATGATTTCGTCGTCATGACATCCTTTAACGATAATCCCACTATTTTGACTTCTAACTCAACTATCTCGATCTTCTACATGATATCACACCCTATTAACAATGCAACCTGAGTAGTTCTTCCCATAAATATGAGGCCATATGCCAAACTATGTAATGTTGTTGTCGCTCCTTACACGTTACAATTATGTAACTGTATCATCTGTACAAAAAATTGAAAATAAATATGAGGATCTCATCATATTCTCATATTTTCATAATTTGTAATTAATATAACAACTTACTCGATTTCTAAACCATGATATAAACTTCTACCTATGTCTTTCTTCAACGTTAACTATCCCTTTGCTTCAAATTGTAGCCTTGTGCTTTCTATTGAAAAAAAAACATAGTAAGATCTCATAGTTAAAGAAGGAAATTATAATATGATTGTTTGAATGAAAATGAATATACGTACTTTATGTATGTATCGATGTTCTCGTAATTGTTCAAAATATACCAATGGGCAATTTCGAATTCGTTCTTACTTAACTTGACATATTAACCAGCACCAAGTGACTTAACTTTTTGGGAAAAAATAGACAACTCACCATCGTCATTGAAATCAAAGTTACATTTTGGACTATTAAATCTCGTCTCCACATCAGTTAAGTACATTGAACAAAAAGTCAAGCATTCATTTGCTATATAAGCCTCTGCAATAGACCCTTTGGTCGAGCTCTATTATGTACATAATGCTTAAGAGAGTGTAAAAACCTGAATATAAATAGTTAATAACTTAGGAATTGTTACAAACAAATAACATAGGAAAAACTTGCTCAATTTAATGTGAAGAAACATCCATCGAAATTGAACCGGTCTACCAAGTTTTGCTTCATATGGTAAGTGAATTGCCAAATTATCAAGCTCTTCAACTTTAAATGTCTTGCAACATAATTGTTTAAAAAACTCTCCGATTTGACCCAAAGTAAGGGACACATCCTTCGGCAAGCATCCATGTATTCCAATAAGAAGTAGCTGTTGCAAAAGTACATAACAATCATGACTTTTCAACCCTAACACTTTTCCCTCTTTAACATTCGCACAACGATCTATATTAGATGCATACCCATTAGGAAATTTAACTGATTGGAGGAACTGACAAAATGCGTGTTTTTTACTTTTTGACATGTTATAATAAGCAGGGGGAATAAAGTATGATCCATCATCTCTTCTTCTCAAATGTAAATCTTTTCTAATATTCATCTTCCAAGTCTAGTCTAGCTTTAATAGTATCTTTGGATTTCCCATCAATTCCCATAACAGTTCCTAAAATGGCCTCACAAACATTCTTCTAAATATGTATGACATCGAGATTGTGCATCAATAGTAACTCCTTCCAATATGGCAAGCTGAAAAATATGCTTTTTTTTGGTCCAATTCAGTTCAATATCATTTCTCTTACGCTTTCTATTACTTGGGTGTTTTCCAGGGGTAATGTCACCCAAATGTGACAGCTAGTAAACAATGTCATCACCCGACAACTGCATCGGAGCTTCACCCAACTCAACTGTGCCATTAAACTGTTTACTTCTTCGCCATCTATGCCTATGTTCCAAATAACGAAGATGACCCGTATAACATATTTTATGTCGTATCCTTGTTGAATATGTTTGATGATTATAGGCAGGACAAGTCATATATCCTTTGCTCCATCTTAACAAATTCCCATAAGTTGGGAAATCATTGATAGTCCACAATACAGCAACACATATTGTAAATGTGTTGCCTTCAACAACATCAAAAGTTTCTAATCCATATTCTCATAGATTGTTTAATTCATCAATTAATAGTTGCAAGTAAACATTGATGTCCTTACCAGAAGCAGTAAGTCCTGGAATAAGCAAAGACAACAAAATAAAAGGCTCCTTCATACAATTCCATGGAGGTAAATTATATGGGACTAGAATCACCGGCCACATGCTATATGAATTACTCATATTCCTGAAAGGATTAAATCCATCTGAGGCCAATCTAAGTCGAACATTACGACAATCTTGTCCAAACTATAGGAACTTTCTATCAAGCTCTTTCTATGCCATTGAGTCAGCTGGATGATGCATAATGTTATCATCAATGTGTTTCTCTTTATGCTATCTCATATCTATGGCTGTTTTTGTTGACATAAACAGCCTTTGTAATTATGACTTAATAGGAAAGTATCGAAGGATTTTCACTAGTATCTTTTCCCCTCTCCTATCATCCACTCGCTACCTTGATATACCACAAATAGGACACTCCTGAAGTTCTTTACTTTCCTTCCAATAAAGAACACATTCATACTTACTAGCATGAATTGAAATATATCCCAATCCAAGGTCCCTTAACAGTTTCTTCGCATCATAGTAAGACTTCAGTAAGTTATGTCTCCTAGGTAATGCATCGTTTAGTAAGTCAATTAACAAGTCAAACGTCTTGTTACTCCATTTATTATAAACCTTCAAATACAGCAACTTCATAACAAATGAGAGTTGAGAGAAATTAGAGCACCCCAAATATAATTGTTCTTGAGCAACTTTCAATAACTTCCTAAACTTATCTTCGGTCATACAACCAATTATATTAGGCATTCCTGTTTCATTCATAGTCTTCATATAATTCTAACAATCATCTAACATCTCATCAATCCCATCATCACCATCATCATTCACATCACAATCATCAACATCATTATTGTAATTGTCATCATAAGATGTACCGACACTTCTACTACAACTTGCTTCCTTAAGTTCACCATGATAAAGCTATGGAGTATAGAATTGTCTATGCCTCGGATGAGCAAGTGATTATATACCATATTTTGACTTTGGAAGTCCACATTTAAGCAATCAATGCATAGACAACGAATACTACATTCATCACCCATTTGATCTTTTA
>JANIIA010495344.1:0-14911 GCA_027478495.1 Erythroxylum alaternifolium | reverse complement strand
AAGCAAACAAAACAACAAACACACAACACATAATGCAGTAATGAGACAATGGCTTCAACTTCATGAAATAAATTTAATTTTAAACACAATCATTCAAGTTATATTAAATCATTGACATGCAAAATCTGCATCTGGGAGCTTTGAACTAAATATACATATTAATCCAGATCTAAGTGTTAATTTATTTAGCCTTTTCAATTGTACACACACATTAATAATTCCTTGGTGATTCAAACTCTATAGCTACTCCTATGTACATTTTCATAAAAAGTCAAGCTATTACAAGTTCGGTGGGTTTTTATTAGAAAACACTTTTTTTAATTTAAACAATGACCTAGTCTTTTACTCGGAGGCAAATATTGGTGATGAATGTCAATCCGGTTACTCGACTAAGTCATTTTTTATTAAGCTACTTTACTGAAACATCATTATAGTATTTTGACATAGAGGCACACATTTGTGATAAATGTTGATCTAACTACTTAAATTTTCATTAATATCTTCACTTAGCTTGCATTCCCCTCATTCCAGTCTGGATAAGTGGTCTGCAATCACATTTTCTACTCACTTTTTATCTCTCAGCTCTATATCAAATTCCTATAAAAGCAACACCTATTGAATGAGTCTTGGTTTTGCATCTTTTTTGTTGAAAAGGTATTTTAACGCCGCATAATCGGTGAATACGATTACCTTTGACCCTAAAAGGTATTGTTGAAACTTATCACACGCGTATACTACCGTGAGTAATTCTGTCTCTGAAGTGGTGTAATTCAGCTGAGGTCCTGCAAGGGTCTTACTAGCATAGGAAATCACATACAACCTTTTATCTTTCCTTTTGGCCCAATACACAACCTATGGCTTGGTCATTTGCATCACATATAAATTCAAACGGAAGTATCCAGTCTAGTGGTGATATAATTGGTGTTGATATTAATGTGTCCTTTAGTTTGTTGAACACAAACATACACTTATCATCAAACAGGAAGGCCACATCTTTGATTAAAAGGTTTGTCAAATGTATTGCGATTTGCGAAAATTCTTTGATGAATTGATGGTAATATCTTGCATAACCTAAGAATCCTCACACACCTTTTACATTGCTTGGCAGTGCAAGTTTCTCTATCACTTTTATTTTTACTCTGTCGACCCCAAATCCTTGGTGTGAGATTTTATGCCCTAGCACTATTCCTTCTTGCACCATAAAATGAAATTTCTTTTAATTCAGCACAAAATGTAACTTTTCACATCTTTAAAGAACTCTGTCTAAATTAGTTAAACACATCTCGACAAAATCTCCAAAGGCTAAAAAATCATCCACGAACACCTCCATTATATCTTCTATCATATCAGCGAAGATAGACATCATACATATTTGAAATGTAGCCAGGGTATTGCATAGTCCGAAAGGCATTTGTCTATACACGAATGCGATATTTGTGCATTAGTGTGTGTTTTTCTAAGTATTTGACATGGGTTTCTTGCATAAAAGGTTATTATTATTATGTTTTAGGATTTATTTTGTATGTTTTTTCTGTTTGATCTTTATGGTTATTCTTTTATGTTTGATGTTGATTTAGGGTAAGCATTGATCATTTTGATGTAGGAATGGAGGGTGGCCACCTTTGAGATTGAGCTAGAGACCAAGAGAGGAGAAGATAAGTGGAGGATTTATAACACAAGAACCCATGATCGTGGGATTCATGCCAATTCCCACGATCGTGGGATGCCTAGCTCGAAGATACACATGGGTTTGATTTATTTTTAGGTTTTTGTGACTATATAAAGACATAAACCCCTATGGACTAAGAGAGCATTGGTGAAGACTTGCCTGCTTGAGTAAAAACATAGGTTTAGAGTCTTAAGAGAGGTAGAGAATCAAGGTTTCTCATTCACAATTGGGTAAAGAGCATACCAATGCCAGATTTTCCAGATTCGGGTAAAGAAGAGGAGGAGTTAGATTCATTTAGTTTTCTTTCATTTTTTCTCTTCCAGCATTTATATGACAGATTATTTGATTATTGGGGATGTTAATGACATTATAAGTGGCTAATTTATTTGTAGAGATTACTTTTAAACTTCTTGTTGAATTCCTATTTTATTGATTTGAATGAATGATGTTTTTGATGAATGATGTACTTATACCTTGCAATATATAGAGAGATTGAGTTGGCTAATTTGTGAAGGGTTGTACATTGAGAATTGGCACTCTATAAACCTACATTCATCAAGTTAATTGATTAGTTAGAGAGAGATTTTGGCTAATTAGTTGATCACCTATAGGATAACTTAATAACTAGTTGAATTGGTGGATTGATTTTGTAGATTGAAAGATTATTTAATCATCTCCATTTAATTTGGCTAGGGACGATTAATTACATCTTGAGAGAGGGTAGTTCATACATTAGGACATCGTAGGTGATGCATAATTCAATTAACAAAATAAGCGAGAGATAAGAAAGGGAAAAAGTGATCTCTGATTGTTAAAATCTTGAATTCCAAGTTTCTATACTTTTGTGTTTTAATTTTTCATTGCTAATTATTTGATTTATTTAAAATTTTCAATTTATATTCATTAAAATTGGTTCTTAAACAAAGAGCAATCTGAATTAAGTGGTGCCTAAGCACAATCCTTGTGTGATCGATATCCCTTTTTTATGACAAGTTGTAACCCAGATACTTATAGTTTTGAGTGAAAAATTAGTAGTTTATTTTGCAATCAACAGAATGTAATATAAGAGTAGGTGAATGTGGTCTTTTCTTGATCATCAAGGTAAATGAATATTTGATTATATCTCAAATATTAATCCAGGAAGTAATAAAATGAATGTTCAGCTACCCTTTCTATCATCTATTCTATAAACGGGGGACGAAAATGATCTTTCTTAGTCACTAAATTGAGTTTACAATAATCTATGCATACTCTCCATCCTGTAACCGTTCTTGTTGAAATTACTTTTCCACTATCACTTTCTATTACTGTCATTCCATCCTTCTTAGTTACACATTGTACTAGACTAACCCATTCACTATATCGCTGCATCTAAGAGTTTGATTATCTCCTTTTTGACAAACTCCTTTATGTCAGGGTTTAATCTTCGTTGATACTCCCTCACCGTTCTACATCCTTCTTCTAGGTTTATTCAGTACATGCAAACATTTGGGCTTACACCTCGAATATTAGCAATCTGCAATTCGATGACTTTCATTCACTTTCTAATAATTTCTAACATGTTACTTTCTTGTTTCTCGTTCAATTGATTGGAGATGATTATCGGTGACATTTTACCTTCAACTAAAAATTTATATTTGAGATGTGCCTAATGTGGGTGGTTTTTTCTATAGATGGTGGTATGGGTGCTTTAGCTCGAACAAATTTGTCTTGATGGATTTGAACATCCGACTCCTCCAGCTCATCATCTCCTTTAGATTCACATTTTTAATATCCATTGTCTATCTCCACTTTCACTGATTATACTTCTACAATGCAACAATCAACTTGTTTTTGCAAATATTGATCCATAATTTCAACCTTCATGCATACGCTGCTCGTAATTGAATTCTTTATAGTCTTATTTATATTGAATTCAATCTGATCCTCGCCTATTCGAAGTGTTAATTTTCCTTAATGAATGTCAATTATTGCTTTCCCTGTATTCATAAATGGTCAACCAAGGATTAGTGCACAATTCTTATCTTCTTCAAAATTTAGAACCACAAAATCTACAGGAATAATGAACCTGTCCACTTGCATTAGAATGTCTTCCACAGTTCCAAATGATCTTTTATTGGATTGATTAGTCAACTGAATTAACATCGATGTTGGCTTGACCTCACTCAGTCTCAACTTTTTGAATATTAATAAAGGCATATGGTTAACACTTGCACCTAAATCGCACAAGCACTTGATGAATTCAAATTTACCAACCACACAGGGTATTGTGAAACTCCCTAGATCCTTCAATTTAGATGGCGTCTGACTGTTGACTATGGAACTGCAAGTGCTAGTTAGAGCTATTTTTGGATTATCTTCCCAAGTTTACTTCTTTGATAGTATGTCCTTTAAAATTTTTATGTATTTAGGCATGTGTTCTAAAGCCTCTACAAATGAGAGATTTATCTGTAGCGTCCTTAATTCCTTAATGAATTTTGCAAATTGACCATCTAGCTTCTTATTTTGTAATCGTTGAGGAAAAGAGATCTTAGGTTGATATAATGGAGCGGCAACATAAGAAGGTTATTCACTCATATTCTTTTCTTTATTCTTTTCTTGATTTTTCTCATTAGGATGGATGGGCTCCTCTATTATCTTTGTGGGTGGTTCAAGTTCCTTCCTACTTCAAAGTATAATAGCCTTTAGTTGCTCCCTTGAATTTATTCCTGAAGTACTAGGAAGACTTCCCACATTTCATGTAGAGAAAGCGTTTGACAATTGGTTTACTTAGACCTCTAGATTGTGGATTAAAGAGGTATGGTTCTTTATTACTTGTTCAAATTTTCCTTCCATCTTCTTTTGTACATTGTCTAGAGTCACAAGCTTATCTAAAATTCTATCCAATTTGGATTCCATTGAGCTTGGTTTATCTTGTTGGAAGCTTGGCTGTCTTTGAGGTCTGAACTATCCTCCAGCATTATTCGTCTAGAAGAAGTTAGGGTGGTTCTTTCATCCATGGTTGTATGTGTTGAAGTAGGGATTATTTCCCCCTCTTCTTCTACATTGAGCTCCCAGATAATTCACTTGCTCTAGATCACTTTCCTTTATCAAGAAATAGTCCTCCGTATCATGGTCCATTTGTCCATAGAATTCACACTTAAGTTACATGGCTTTTACTGAAGCTGAGGACAAAGCCTTCATGTTGTTGAGCTATCGAGTGAGATTGTCAATTTTAGCTTGCATCTCCATCATTTGATCGATAACCACAATTCCTTTTTGTTCTAAAAAATTAGTAGGTTGTTTACTTCGTTCATTCGCCCATAAGCAGCTATTATTTGCCATGTCCTCTATCAACTCTTCTGCTTCATCTACCGTCTTTCTCATCAGTGATCCTCCTAAAGCTGCATCAATCGTGCCTGTTGTATATGGGGTTACTCCATTATAGAATGTTTACCACAAGAACTCCTTAAGTAGGTTATGGTATGGGCATTTTCGTTGCAAATCTTTATATCTTTCCCACGCTTCATAAATTGATTCCCCGTCACTTTGCTGAAAGTTCCTAATCTCTTTGATAATCTTAGTGGTCTTGGTAAGGGGAAAAAACTTGTCTAAAAAGGCATGAACTAATTAATCCCAAGTGGTGACATTGGTTGGGTTGAGAGAATGGTACTAGGCCTTTGCTCTATCACTGAGGGTAAAAATGAAAAGCCTAGTTCTTACAGCATGCTTTGACATCTGATGGTACCGAAAGGTTTTGCATATTTCGTTCATTATATGTGCGTTAGGATCTTCATTCGTTAGTCCATAAAACTGTACGTTCTGTTGAAGCATGTTTAGGAAAGTTGATTTGATTTCAAAAGATGTTGCTTGTACGGGTGGCTTAGCTACTCCTTGGTTAGCTGCATTGAACCTTGGTCTCATGAAGACTATAGGGTCCATTGTTGACCTCCTTGGTTCGCTCTGTGGTCCAAATCTTCTTGAAATTTCTTGGCCATTATTACTTTTGCAATTTCCTCTCCTTTCTCATGACGATCTTTCCTAATGAATCATTCTAGTCGAGTGATGTATAAATCTAATATTTCAGCTACATGACTCGAACTTCTCGTGACTCTTGTTTTCATGTAAGAGTACGATTTTAGAAATAGAAAGAAAGAATGAAAACATAAATTAAAAACTAATTAAATGCCTTAAAATATAGAATTAAACTAATCATCGCCCCAGTAACGACACCAAAAACTTGATCTTGTTGTTTCGATGTTGTAAGTTTTAATTAATTAACCTAGATAATCCACATCCGCATGGGTCGTTTGCGTATCCCACTAGGAGGGATAATCTAATCTTAAAATCTAAGGCCAAAATAAATTGTAGAAATTTAAAATATAACAAAAATAAACAGGAATTCAATTCAATCAATTAAATTAATTTAAGAATCAACCACAAAAATATTAACAATTTGGCAATTGCAACGTACACTCAAAAGTCAACCTAAAGAACTACCAATTGAGAGAAATGGAATTTTACCTATCTTTAACGGTAACCTATTCGATCATGAATTACTGGTTTATTGGTTCTAGACGATCCTAGAGTTGATTACTTTCTCTCGAGTTATAATTATTAACCCTAATTTATAAACCCTAATCAAATTATGGAAGCTGCAATTTCTCAATTAACAACCTATCAAAAACCTTAATTAGATTTGAAGTTGTATAATAAACAATAAAAAACCTATGCAAAATCTCTCTTCGCATAATTTACTGATTTGATTTAATTCTTATTCTATTAATTCACCTAACTCTCGTTGGCCTAATTGAATTATTTTTCATTCGATTTACCCTCTTAGTTTATCACCGAATTATACAATTGTAGAAATTAAATCACAACCAAATTTTATTAAATCAAAGATAAACCCAGAATGTGAGTTTAGAATATCATCAACATCCAAAAATCCTATCATTAATTATTATTCAAATTCTATACAATAATAAAATTGAAAATAATAGGAAATACAAAATTGAAGGAACAATGGGCTGTAGTGACATCGAGAAACTCCTGATCTGGGAAGTATGTCGAGTTGACTTCCTCTCTTCTTCTCTCTTCCTTCTTCTCTTTCTTTATCTCTTGGTAATTCACTCTAAGGTTTCTCTCAAAAGCGGCTGATTCTAAAGCTCATTCTTCCTCTTTTCTTATTCTTTAAATACCTTTTGTGTTCTGAGTAGCCCTAAGGTTTTTCTAGGATCCAAAAGGTCCAAAAAGCTCTCGAAACTTGATGTTTTTAAGTATTTGTGCGTCTGGCCGACGAAGACCACAATCGTGATCTTGCATGCCACGATCGTGGGCCACATCTATCCTTTTGTGATGATAGTGGCAAGCAGGTCATGATCTTGGGCCATATTTTTAGCTTCTGTCCAAATCGTGGCATATGGGCCACGATCGTGGGCTAACTGTAGTGCTTCTGTCATGATCGTGGCCTATTGTGCCATGATCATAGGCC
The DNA here is from genome assembly GCA_027478495.1 of Erythroxylum alaternifolium. Lineage (NCBI taxonomy): Eukaryota > Viridiplantae > Streptophyta > Magnoliopsida > Malpighiales > Erythroxylaceae > Erythroxylum > Erythroxylum alaternifolium. The sequence goes on along the minus strand of JANIIA010495344.1, from coordinate 7,769 downwards.
ATTGTTTCGGCCCGAATGTCTCCGAAACTTCTCTATTCTTTGATGTTGACTCAAAAACACTAACCAACACATCAAGGTACCTCAAAAGCATAATAATTAAGCTCAAAGACTTGTACTAACCTATAAAACATAAATAATTAACAAAGTAACATAATTATGACCTAAGCATATACTAAAGGATTGAATTAATAATTAAATACATATCAAACTATGCCCTAAAACACGATGCATGTCATACTTATTAGGTTCATATATGTTACTACACATAAGCATGCGTTATATGTTCCATACGCATCTAGCTAAATGTTTGGCAATTAACACATATATATTGATGTCATTATATGGCAGGCCTTTATCCTAAAACAACTAGGTGGCCTGCTCGGCATCCCACAAGTGCCCTCTAGTCAATATCTAATCCAGTTGGAAAGTTTCTGTGGAGTTAAGCCTATTGCCCTTTTTATCAGAAAACTTTAACTTAGCATTAATAAATGTAAACTATGGAGTTTTTTTTATTTAAATCATTTTGTTAAAAATTTCGGCAGTATAACGACTGCATATTGACGTCCCCAAAATTTTCAAAGTCCCTGTAAAAGTTTAAAACACTTCTATATTCACACCATATCCTCCACTACAAGTTTTGGACTTGGAGTCTACTCATAAGCAATCTTAAACAATTAGATCAATTGATGTTAAAAAGTCTAAAACCTGTTCATGCATTTAATTTAAAAGCATTTATATACAAGCCTTCTTTACAAAAAAAATACATTTCAAACATATTCATGGATATGCAACAATTTTCAAAAATTAATTACAAGGCAAAAATGCCTACACAGCTCAGTGAGTGCTATATTTTCTATTCAAATCATATGTAATAACTTAAACCTCACTAAAACAAATTCATTTGATTTCATATCGTAAAATACCAATATTAATCATATATGTTTCCTGAAATCAAATTTCTCAATTTACTTTTAAAGTAAACAGTGGAAACATTATTATTTTCATGAATTTTCCTACACAATATAACCCACCACTAACTTCTTTTCCACACAGTAGCCTTAGACATAAAGTCACGAAGCTAATTCTGCATTGCTTACCCGTGATTAGTTAATCACTAGTTATGGAGCTAGTTCTACATCACTTACCCTCACTAGGTTAACTGCTATATATCGATAGCTACAAAGCTGGTTTTGCATCAATTACCTATAACAATTTTAGTTTGCACTATATATACTCCATACGTGCAGAGGGTGACTCATTGGACTACTGAAATACATAATACCACTCACTGTTAGTAACTAATGCCCCATAGACACTGCCATGCATGATCGGAATATTCTGACTGGTATAATAACATGTATAAAACCTAATAGTGTATAATAGGGTAAAAATTCATTTCATCCTTATCTTTAAATAACTTAATTTCAATGTAAATTCAAATCATATGAAATTTAACTTTCAAACTAAAATTCATACATTGTTAAATCATAAACTTTTACTAGCAATATTTGTTTGTAACATATCATTCACATGAACTCAACATAAATATTCACTTCATGATAAAATAAAAACCATTTTCATAAAATCAATTTAAAATACACTTACTATTTTGCAATTTATTGTCAAAAACACTCAAATATTCTGTACCTCTACTTTACCTACACAAATCACATTTCGCTTAGGCATTTATTTCTAAATTCAGAAATCAGGCATTAAAATTATAAATTAGGTTTACCAAATTCGAGATTAGTGTTTAATTGCATAACATATACACTAATCGTATTTATGCTTTAGCTTTCGTAAGTTAATCAAATGTTCTTCATTTCAAAATCTAACTTCGAAAATTAACTAAATACCATCTTTTACCTATTTTAACTAATCAATTTCTTCCAAACACTATCTCTCCCAGTTAATTCACCATATGGCCAATTATGTAACACTACAAATGCTAACTTTTCCATTTGATATTTCATAATAACAACTTTAAAATTCTAGCTTATTTACACTATAAACATTTCAACTTCATTGTTTTCCACATACACTCCATATATTATTTTTTTAAATAATAACATAACACTTCATTTAATATTTCCAATGCCATAAATACACTTAATGACCATCCTTAATAACAGTCACATGGTCATTACATTATAACCATACATTAAACTTTTCCAATCCAATTCCATTTGATTTCTAACACTTAAAACTAAATCCAAACCAAATATTTTTTCATTTCTTTACTTCATTAACATCAAAATCATATTACGAACATCATAAAAAATCAAAATAGAATTTTGGATCATATTACACTAAAAACCCTAGCCATGGCCGATTTTTTCAAGCTTATTCTCTTGGGTTACTTTCTTTTTTTCATCCATTAAATGCGTCCAAGCTTATTATCTACTTCATGGCTTGTCAAAAACCACCATTGATTTCAATTAAATCCATCTTACACGAAAACCCACAAAACTAACAACTTAAGCTAGGAAAACTTACCACTTTATCTTTCAATCTCTTAGGTATTTCATGAATACTTAGACTTGATCAAGATTTCTCCAAATCACCAACAAAATCCATGAAAAATCAACTGCCCCCTTCTTCCTCTTCTCCTTGGTCAACGTTCACTGATGCTTCTCTTCTTCCCCTTTTTGTTTTTGCTCTTACGGTTAACTCTCCCCAAATGAAGCAATTTGCCTTCAATTTTTATTTTTATACTTCGTTATTGTATTGCATATGTCACTCTCAAATTAGTCATCACTAATGACTCATTAATCTACTAACACCATATAAATAGACTAAATTGCCCTTAATGAGTTTAATTCACCTATTAATAGAATTAAATTCTGAAAATATTCCCCAACTGTCGTACTGTCAAATTGACCGTGAAATACTCTAATTAGGGTCAATATTTATTAATTTGGTGCTATAAAAAATTCAAATGGGTTTTAAAATCATCAATACTCGTTATTTTCCAAAAAAGGCATTTTAATCTTAAACTTTCAGGACTCTAGAAATCCAAACGTTTGGATTTATTTTCGATCCGTCTTAGAATCATTAGACTTTAATACCTATTTCGTATATTTTCAATTCTTTTCAAGGTTGGGTCCCCAAAAATTACTATTCAAGTAGAAATATTATTCACCGAAAATAAAAAATTTTATTCAATGAAAGGAAAAAGGTTCGGGGTTTTACAATCACCTTTCCTTATAAAAAATTTGTCCTTGAACTTTAACTAAACATACATGTTTGAAATAGGTGGGGATACAATAAATGCATTTGCTGCTCAGGCTCTTATGTAGCTTCCTCTACTGTGTGATTTCTCCACAGTACCTTAACCAAAGGAATGATCTTTCTACGCAGAACTTGTTCTCAACGATAGAGGATCTGTATTGGTTGCTCCTCAAAAGTCAAATCTTCCTTTAAGTTCACTAGTTTCTCTATGATTACGTGCAAAGGGTTCGATAGGTACTTGAGAAGCATAGATACATATAAGACATTGTGAATCCTCGCGAGCTCATTTGGTAGCTTTAATTGATATGCCACTAAACCGATTCTTTCTTTGATGTCATACGGTCCCATGTATGGTGAACTTAGCATACCACATTTCCCATACCTAAGTACACCTTTCTGAGAGGAAATCTTAATAACTACTCTATGTCCAATTTCAAATTCAAGATCCCTATGGTGATTATCCGTATAACTTTTTTTGCCTATCCTAGGCTTATCTTTAATTTGTCCTGAATAACTTGAATTTTATCTATTGTCACCAGTACAAGTTTGGGACCTATCAATTTCCTCTCACCTACCTCATCCCAACATATTGGAGTTCTACATTTTCTTCCATAAAGTGTCTCATAAAGGGCCATGCCAATGCTGGACTGATAACTGTTATTTTATATGAACCCTGTTAGTGGTAGGTGCGTGTCCCAACTCCCCTCAAACTCCATGACACATGACCTAAGCATATCCTCAAGTGTCTAGATAGTCCTCTCTAATTGTCCATCCATTTTGGGGGTGAAAGACAGTGCTAAACTTCGAATGTGTACCTAAGGTTTTTTGTAAGCTAGGCCAAAATCTCGATGTAAACCTAAGTTTACGATTTGAGACAATAGCAATTGACGTACCATAGAGTCTCACTATCTCGTCCACATAAAGCTAGGCTAATTTGTTTAAGGGATAATCATTCTTAATTGAAAGGAAATGTGTGGACTTTGTTAACCTATCCACTATTACCTATATAACATCACGCCCCCTCTGACTCTTTGGAAGTCCTACTATAAAGTCTATAGTAATCTTCTCCCACTTTCATTTTGGGATAGGGAGGGGCTGCATTTATCTCGTAGGCTTTTGATGTTCTGCTTTTACCTTTTAACAAGTAAACTACTTAGAAACAAACTCTATTATTTCCTTCTTCATCTCTCTCCACTAATAGTGTTCTTTAAGAGTATGGTGCATTTTCGTGCTAGTCAAATGTATAACATAAGATGAGGAGTGATTTTCCTCTAAGATCTCTTTCTTTAGGTCTCCTATATCTAGTACACATAATCGTTGTCCCTTTATCATTGTACCATCTCCCTTGATTGTATGATCTATTCTTTGCCTAGTTTTAACTTCGGTCTTCAACTTCATCAACTGTGGATCTTTTTTGTGTCCTTCTCTAACTTGAACCATCAAATTGAGGCAAACGTGAAAGGTAGAAATTAATGCCCCTGAGTCTGCCATATCCAATCTCACTCCTAAAGACCTCATTTCCACTAGAAGTGGAAGATATATCTTCTTCAGTTAAGACATTAGCCACTACATTGTCTTTTCTAAAGTGGTATTCCATCGTATAATCATATTCTTTTATTAACTCCAACCATCTCCTCTGTCTCATGTTTAGTTCTTTTCGAGTGAACAAATATTACATACTCTTGTGATCTATGAAAATCCTATAGGGAACACCATATATGTAATGCCTCCACATTCTCAATGCAAATCCTACTGCTACTAACTCTAGATCATAGATGGGGTATTTCTGCTCATGCCTCTTCAACTTCCTAGAAGCATAGGCTACAACCTTATCATTCTGCATGATAACAAACCTTAACCTTTGTCTCGAGGCATCACTATACACTACAAACTCATTAGTCCCCGTAGGTAATGTGAGTACAGGAGCTATCATCAATATTTTTTTCAATTCATCAAATCTTCATTAACAAGCATCTAACCACTCAAACTTCTCCTCTTTTCATATCAACTTGGTCAGTGGGGTTGCTATTCTGGAAAATCCTTTAATGAATATCCTACAATATCCTACCAATACAAGGAGGCTCTTGACTTCTATCACAATGATAGGAGGTCTCAATTAGTAACAACTTCAATCTTTTGGGGATCCACACTAAGTTCGTCAGTTGAGATGACATAACCCAAGAAAGCAACCTTGTTTAGCCAAAACTGACACTTACTCTTGTAAGGTCTGTAATGCTATCTAAAGGTGTTTTGCATGTTCCTTATAACTGCTTGAGTTTACCATTATGTCATCAATAAAAATGATCACAAACTTATCTAGGTACTTTTGGAATACCCTATTCATTAAGTCCATAAAAGCACTTAGAGTATTCGTTAATCTAAAGGGCATAACTAAGAATTCATAATGTCCATACCTAATTATGTGGTAGTTTTTGGAATATCCTTACTACTGACTTTCAACTGATAATAACTTGATCTTAGATCAATCTTCGAATATACCTTGCATCCTTGTAGCGAATCAAATAAATCATTAATCCTTGGGAACAAATATTGATTACGAACTGTCACTCTGCTTAGCTTTCTATAGTCAATACACAACCTTAAATTCCCACCCTTATTTTTAACAAATAGTAATGGAGCCCCTATAAAGAAGTGCTCGGTCTTAAGAAATCCTTATCTAATAACTCCTCTATTTGTAATTTCAATTCCTTTAACTTTGCTAAATCCATTCTGTATGGAGCAATTGAAATTGGTTTGGTTTCTGGAGTTAAATCTATCTCAAACTCTATTACCCTATCTGGGAGTAATCTTGGAAGATCCTTTGTAAAAATGTAGGGAACTCTCTGACCATTGGAATATGTCCTTATTAAACCTTATCATTACCTTGTTCAATCATGTACGCTAGATATCCCTGGCATCCTTTACGGAGCATTTATTAGCTACCGTGGTGGTCACTATACTAGTGGGAAGAACTTTCCGTATCCCACAAAATGTCACCTCTGGTTTCCCTAATCGACTCAGCCTAACCTCCTTTTTAAAATGATCCACTACTGTAGGGTGTATGGAAAACCAATCTATTCTAAGAATAACATCAAAATCCCAGATATCCAATGTGATCAAGCTTGTCAGAAACTCCTTACCCTCGATCAGTATCTACTATCTACAAATACTCTTTCAAAGAAAAGTGAGCTTCCAGCTGGGTTGGAACTACTATTCCATCGTCTAATAAATAATGCTCAACATTCAATCTTTCAGAAAATTCATAGTCATAAAAGAATGTATAGCACTAGGATCTACTAAAGCATATGCATCTTGCTTAAGGATAGAAATCATACCAGTGACTACAACTGGTGTGGCATCAACCTTTTACTGGGTGACTAAGAAAATTTGGGCCTGTGTGTGGAGTCTACCTGCCTGTCCTATAGAGGTTGCTCCCCTATCCCAAGAAAATCTACTGGACATAGCAAAACTCGACTCCTTTGGACTGATAACCCTAACCGCCCTATTTGTAGCCCCTTTAGCTTGTGAAGGTGTTGAAGATCCAACCACCGACCTCTCTACGGTGACTAAATATAGACAATCTTTAATAAAGTGGCCCTCCTAACCAAAGTGGAAGCAACTCATCGTATTCATCCAACACTCACCCAAATGTCTTTTTCCTTAAGTAGTACACTTTGGCATTGGGGTAATTTATCGCCAAGCACACTTACGCATTCTATGCCTCTGCTTTACCTACACAAATCACATTTTTCTTAGGCATTTATTTCCAAATTCAAAAGTAAGGCATTAAAACTATAAAATTAGTTTAACTGAATACGAGATTAGTGTTTAATTGCATAACATGTAAGCTAATCGTATTTCTGCTTTAACTTCCGTAAGCTGATCTATTGTTCTCCGTTTTAAAATCTAACTTAAAAAATGACCTAAATACCAGCTTTTTCCTATTCTAACTTATCAATTTTTTCAAAACACTATCTCACCTAATTAATTCACCATATGGCCGAATTTTTAATACTATAAATGCTAACATTTTCCAATTGATTGTTCACAATAACAAACTTAAAATTCCAACTTATTTACACCATAACCATTTTAACTTCATTACTTTCCAAATATGCTCCATATCCTAAATTTTTTCCAAATAATAACACAACACTTCATTTAATCGTTCCAATGCCACGAATACACTTAATAACCATACTTAATCACATTCACATGGTCATTATATCATAATCTTACTTTTATACCAAAAATGCCCTGAAGTCTAACTTAACATATTTTATATTAAAATTTTCCAATTCAATTCCATTTGATTTCTAGCACTTAAAACCAATTCCAAATCAAAAAATGTCATTTCTTTACTTCATTAGCATCAAAATTATATTATGAACATCATAAACAAATCAAAATAGAAATTTGGATCATATCACATTAAAAGGGATAAGGTCAGGAATGTAATAGTGAGGGGTAAGTTAAAGGTTGCTAATATTATGGAGAAATTAAGAGAGACAAGGCTTAGTTGGTTTGTTCATATTAAG
>JANIIA010495315.1:0-14917 GCA_027478495.1 Erythroxylum alaternifolium | reverse complement strand
TTAAAAATCTTGTAATTTACAGTTACTGGTTTTATTATTTAAATGTATGTGATGCCATGTGGAGTTCTATAGTAATTCCACGTAGCGCTCCCTTATCTTAGGATATGTGTCGGAATGACCTACGAGCGTCCCGATGCGTACCCTAGGGTAATGAGGTGTTACACAGTGAATAAGAAAAATTAAAACAATGCAATTTACAAAGAAAATGTCACCTCTCCACATTTGAGGAACACATTGTCCTCAATGTGACTAAGCAACCACAAAAGGAAACTAAAACATTGAACATAACATCGAACAAATAAGCAAGTAAAATAACTAATCAGGTAAATAAAATAACGTAAAAGGTAAAGGGTAAGAAAGCTTCATGAAGATTGTGGTAGTGAAGGCGTAGGGGAAGGGACTTCAATATTCTTCATCCGGATGAACTTGAAGAGTTTCTTTTTGATGTATCACTGCTCCTTATACAGTTGTCTCATCTTGGGACTGAGCTCATTAATTTGTAGTGTCATTTGTTGATGGTTTTTGGCCACGTGGTTGAGGATTTTCTGGAACTTAGCAACATTTACTACTACGATTGGTTTGTCTTCAACTGCTTCTTCTTGGGGCTTCAGGGTGCTTAAGAGGAGGATGGTTGAGAACTGGCTGCATCCTTGCCTTTTTTCTTATAACAGTGTGCACATCTGAGGATTTCGGAGCTCCATAGAATGGGGCTCCAAAATTTCAGAGCGTCTCAAATATGGTACATCAAACATATCAGGTATAGCTGTGCGCACACTATCCACATCAAGATTATAATGCAAAGCCAAAACAGTAACAATGTAAGCCATGCTAAAAATGAGCTTTTCTTAATAATGTAACCCACAATATATTGAAAAATGCGATAAGGTGTATTCACTTTAATTTTACAAGCCATGCACCAAAGAAAGAAAAGTTCCTTAGTCGAACACTTGTTGGTTTCAGTTTTGTTGAAAACAATTAGGCACATAAACTTGTGAAGAAGTAAGTGCTCGGTACTACGAACCAAAGTGTTGGGTGCATTCCTAGAGTCAAAAGTGTTTTCACTTGTAAAGATCTTCCAATAATCATACACATAAAAATCATCATAGTCATCCAAAACTTTGGTGTTATACAATTCAAAGATCGTACGAAGAACAGTATAATCCAGCCTATATGCATGGCTACCTATCCTAAACCAAAATGTGTCCATTTTAGTATTGTAGTGCATAGTGGTGAAAAATTCTCTAGTCATCATAGGGTATGTCAATACATCACAATGAATTAAACGACCCCCACCTCTATTTACAGCCAATCTTTCAATGTTACGTCTTAGTCCTAGATTTTCTTACAGGTTAAAATTAAAGTACCTAGGAGGCAAAAACTCTCTATCCTTAAAATCCTAGAATCTCATACCTTCTTCTTCTGAAAAAGTAGGGAATGTTGCGCGAAAAGTGGCAGCCATATCACGTTTACCTTCTTTGGAGACTTGGAGGCACAGTTGGTCAGTTGATTTATGGGCTATAAGCTTTTTTGGAGCCAGAAAAACCTGTAAAAAAAGAGTCAAGAGAGAGATTAACATGTTTTTGAGAAAGAAAGAGAGAAAAACTTAACAAATCCTTAGATTCTTGAGTGGGTAATGTGAAATAAGCGTTAAAGGAGTGCATAATGATGGAAAAGTGGAGAAAATACCAAGATTTAGGGGGGGAAATGAAGGATTTATGAGGTTTTGGTTCATGGGTGTCGGTTTTAAAGTGAGAGAATGTAAGAAGATGGAGAAAAAAGAAAGGAGGGATTTTCAAAAATACTTCAGCTAGGGATCCTACAATTGTGGGACTCCTTGTGCTTCCCACGATCGTGGTTTAAGGCTCCAAAAACTTTTTAAAGAGCCTTCCCACGTTTGTGGGAAACAGACTCATTCCCATCATTATGGGCACTATACAAACACCCAATCTTGCTTTTCCAACTTTTTAGCCCTCTTCTAAGCTTAGCATGCATTCCCAAAATTTAAGCAATCTGCAAACACATTAAAATCACCCAGCCAATAAGAAATTTGAAGAGAAAACAAGTTAAAACTCAAACAAAACCCAAGTAAACACCAAGAAATAATAGCAAACTCCTTCTTTTTATTGTGAGCATCATGCTACTTTTTTGCTCTTTCTTTGTACAACTTAGCATTTTCATAAGCTTCAAATCTCAACTCTTCCAATTCATCAAGTTGTAACAATCTTTTCTCACCCGTAAGCTTCCAATCCATATTCAACTTCCGAATTGCCCAATAGGCTCTATGCTCAACTCCAAAGGTAAATGACAAGCCTTGCCATACATAAGCTTATATGGAGTAGTACCTATGGGTGCCTTGAAGGTTGTCCTATACGCCCAAAGTGTATCATCTAACTTTAAAGCCCAATCTTTCCTTATAGTGGTCTCTACCTTCTCCAAAATCTTCTTCATTTATCTGTTCACCACTTCCACTTAGCCACTTGTTTGTGGAGGGTAAGGATTCGCCACTTAACGATGCACATTATATCTTTTTAATAGAGCTTCAAAGGGTTTGTTGCAAAAATGACTCGCTCCATCACTGATTACCGCTCTAGACATTCCAAATCTAGTGAAAATCTTCTTGATAAATCTTTGCGCCACCTTGCCATCATTAATTGAAGTAGCTACAACTTCAAGCCATTTAGAAATATAATCAACTCTAACTAGTATGTATGTGTTACCTAGGGAGGATGGCAATGGTCCCATAAAATCCAAGCCCCACACATCAAATATTTCCACTTCTATGATGTTCAAAAGTGGCATCTCATCTCACTTTGATATGTTACCCACTCTCTGGCATCTATCACGCTGTAACATGAACTTTTGGGCATCTTTGAACAAACTTATCCACTAGAACCCATATTCCAAGAGACAAGTCGTCGTCTTGTTCACTCTATAGTGTCCTGTATACACTGAACTATGATATTGAGTCAAAACATCAGGCTTTTCATCTTCAGGGACACACCTACCAATCACATTGTTAGCATAAATTTTATATAATACAGGTTCATCCAAAATATACTGCGAACACTGGAATAAGAAACGCTTCCTTTATGGATATAAGCAATCAGAAGGAAGAATAACACCTGAGAGGTAGTTAAGGACGAAGAGGATTTTCTACCATCATTAAAGCCTCATTAGGAAAGCTCTCCTCGATTTCCTCTTCTTCTTTATGGTGCCCCCTTCAAGTCGTGATAGGTGGTCTGCTATAGTATTTTTGCTCCTTTCTTATCTTTAATCTCAATGTTGAATTATTTGAATAAAAGTAGCCACTGGATGAGCCTAGCGTTGGCATCCTTCTTGACAAAAAGATAAAGTAACATCAAATGGTGTGTAAAAACAATAACTTATGAGCCCAAAAGATAAGAACAAAATTTCTTACATGCAAAATACCACTGCAAGCAGCTCCTTTTTCGTAGTTGTGTAATTAGTTGTGCTCCCATCAAGATCTTGCTTACGTAGTAGATGGTGTATAGCCTCTTTGCCTTTTACAGGCTAAGGACACAGCTAATGCCATGATCACTTGCATCAGACATAATCTTGAAGGGAAGTGACCAATCTAGCGATGTTAGAATGGGTGCTGTTGTAAGTGCCTTCTTTAAGCTGTTAAAAGCATTCAAACAAGCATCATCAAACACAAAAGACACATCTTGAACTAATAAATGAGTAAAGGGTCTAGTGATAAGAGAGAAATCTTTGATGAACCATCTGTAGAACCCTGTATGACCAAGAAAAGCTCAGACGCCCTTGATGTTGGTAAGAGGTGTTAGCTTTTCAATCACTTCAATCTTAGCTCGATTCACTTCAATCTCCTTTCGTAAGATCTTATGGCCTAATACAATTCCATCTTAGACCATGAAATGACACTTCTCCTAGTTCAAGACTAGATGAGACTCCTCATATCTGTGAAGCACTCTATCTAAATTAAACAAGCAATGATCAAAAGAATCTCCAAAGATTGAGAAGTCATCCATAAATACCTCCATGTAATTCTCATTCATGTCGGCAAATATGGCCATCATGCACCTTTGGAATGTGGTAGGTACAATGCATAAACCAAAAGGCATCCTCTGATAAGCAAAGTTCTATAAAGACAAGTGAAAGTGGTCTTCTCCTAATCTTGTGGGTATATAAACACCTGATTGTACCCTGAGTATCCACCAAGAAAACAATAAAATGCATAGCCAGTCACCTTTTCAATCATTTAGTCCACAAAAGGTAAAGCGAAATGATCTTTCTTGGTAGCCAAATTGAGCTTCCGATAATCAATACACACTCTTGAACCTGTGATGGTCCTAGTAGAAATCTTTTCACCTTTTCATTCTCCATCACTATCATGCATCCCTTTTTAGGCACACACTATACCAGACTCACCCATTCACTATCTAAAATGGGGTAAATGCTCCACGTATCCAAAAGCTTCACTACCTCCTTTTTCACAACCTATTGTATGTTTGGATTTAACCTTCTTTGTGTCTCCCTCATAGTTTTACATCCTTCTTCTACGTTAATCCTATGCATCACCACATTGGGCTAATCCCCCTAATATCATAAATTTACCACCACATGGCTGTCATCCTCTTCTTAACGATCTCCACCACTTTCTCTTCTTGCTCACAATCCAATTAGTTAGAGATAATGATGGGTAGGGTATGGTTCTTACCAAAAAAGTGTATCTCAAGTGGGAAGGTAAGGGTTTAAGCTCTAAAGTAGGTGGCTTAACAATGAAAGGTGGTGTGGGTGTATCTGTTTTCTCCAACCTCTTGAGCTCTACTTCCTCATATAATTTCTCTTCTCTCACACTCTCATCCCTGTGCACTTCAATAACTTCATCAACTTCCTCTTCAACCTCCTTCATACACTTATCTAAAACATCAATCTTCATACATACAGTACCATCCATTGACTTCTTTAAAGATTTAGACATGTTAAATTCAACCTGCTCATCATCAATTCTCAAAACAAACTTTCCTTCATACACGTCAACTAATGCCCTACTAGTATTCATAAAAAGCCTACCTAAAATCAATGGAAAATTTATATCAGCTTCAAAATCTAACACAAAAAATCAACAGGAATGATAGATTTATCCACTTTTACCAACACATCTTCTACAACTCCAAATGGCCTCTTGATGGATTGATCCGCAAGCTAAATGAGCATTGATGTTGGCTTGTCCTCTCTTAATCCCAATTTCCTGAAAATAGACAAAGGCATTAAGTTAATGCTTGCACCTAAATCACATAATCATTTAGAAAATTCAAAATCATAAACAACACATGGAATAATAAAACTCCCTGGATCTTGTAGTTTTAAAGGCATTGTACTTGATATGATTGAACTACAATTCTTTGTCAAGATTACCATCTGATTTTCCTTCCAAGTGCATTTATATGGAAGTATGTCCTTAAGAAACTTCGCATACTTGGGCATACACTCCAAGGCTTCCACCAATAAGGTAATCTGAAGCTTCTTTAATTTCTCCAGAAACTTAGAAAATTAAACGTCTACCTAAAGTTGTCTCACCCTTTGTGGATCCGAAAGTTTAGAATTGTAGGGTGGTGGTGGTACATATGGCCTCTCTTCTACTTTCTCTTCATCTATCTCCTTGCCTTTCTCCTTTGTTTGACTCTCCTTTTGCACACTTAGCACCTCCAGTTGCTTGTCACTCCGAAGTGTGATGGCCTTCAGTTATTCCTCTGAGTTGCCTTCAGTATTGCTTGGTAGGTTACCTGCATTTCTAAAAGACAAAGTAGTAACAAGTTGACCTACTTAAACCTCCAAGTTATGGATGGAGGAAGCATGGTTCTTCAAGATTTGGTCAAATTTGGTATCCTGACTCACAGACATCCGTTTCTAATTCTCTTCTTGCCTTCTTTTATTTTCCTCTTGGCTTGAGAATTTGGACCCCAATACGTCCATTAACTTGTCAATTTTGCCCTCCAAAGACCCAAGATAGTCTTGCTAGAATCCAGATGGTCCTTGCAGTTTTGCTTTGCCACCTGCATTGTTAGTACTCCAAGAAAAATTTAGGTGATTTTTTCAGCCCGGATTATAAGTATTAAAGTATGGATTTTTACCTCGATGTAGTTAGCTCAAGTAATTTAGCTCCCAACAAGAAGCATTCTATTGTGCAATGGATGTCTTGCCTATATAACTCACAGTGGACCTGCATGACTTTAGCTATGGATGAAGAAGCTCCTAGCATATTGTTCAACTACTTAGTGAGGGTAGTAATTTAAGCTTGCAAGGCTGTGACAAAATCAATTGGAATTATGCCTTTTGGTTCCTTTGTGCCTTATCGACTCCTTTTGTTTGACCACATGCAACTATTACTTGCCAACTCCTCTAAAAGATCATGAGCTGCCTCAATGGTTTTTCTCATCAACGACCCTCCAGTAGTTGCATCTATTGTCCCTCTTGTAATCTAATACACATTATTATAAAATGTCTGTAGTAAGAACTCCTTTGGAAGGTTATGGTGTGGGCAGCTTCTTTGCAACTCTTTGAACCTCTCTCAAGTTTCATATAATGACTTCCCATCATTTTTCTTAAAGTTTGTAATTTCCTTGATGATCTACGTAGTCTTTGTCAATGGGAAGTACTTGGCAAGGAAAGCTTGGGCTACTTGCACCCATATAGTAATATGAGATGCACTAAATGAGTTGTACCATGCCTTGGCTCAATCTCTCAAAGTGAATGGAAATAATTTAAGCCTCACAACATTATCAAACATCCCTTAGAATCTAAAAGTGTTGCATATCTCTAAAAATTTTGCTTGGTGGGCATTGGGATCTTCAGTTTATAACCCATATAATTGAACACTATTTTGGAGTATGTTCAGGAGTGCCGCCTTAATTTCAAAATTTTTTGTTGTCACTGTAAGCCTTGCAACTCCTTATGGACTAAATCTGGGCCTCATAAAATCCATCAATATTCTCTTGGCCCCTCTTTGTTCTCCTTCTTCTGCCATATTTCTTTGTATATTGTCTTCGTGCTTTGCTCTTCTCAACTCTCATTTGTGCCTTGTGATATCTGATAACTCTTCGTCACTAAATTCAGTCGACCTTCACGTGCTCCTTATGTTTATGCACCTGCAGACACACAAGGAAAAGTATCAAATACTCTCAAATCAAAGTTACCTAAACTAAACAATACACTAAACAAACAATCCACAGAAACAACATCAAAAACTTGTTTATTACAAGACCAATTCACTAGTTTTACGCTCAAAACTGTCAGGATATTGGTGTAAATTATAGTAAATAACAGATATCGATCCTTCAAAGATTGTGTTTAGACACTACTTAATTCAGGCTGCTTCACTTGAGAACCAATTTTAATGAATATAAACTGAAAAAATAAACTAAATCAAACAACTAATAATGAACAAATTGTTAAAAAAAAGTACAGAAACTTAGAATTCAAGATTTAACAATTAAAGATTACTTTTTTCCCTATCATATCTCCATCCTTCCTTGTTAATTAAATTGGGCCTTACCTAAGATGTCCTAATGTATTAAATACCCTATCTCAAGGTGTAATTAATTGTCCCTATTCAAATTAAATGGAAATGATTAAGCAATCTCTCAATCTACAGAATCAGTCCACCAATTCAACTAGTTATGAAGTTATCCTATGGGTAATCAACTAGTTAGCAAAGATCTCTCTCTAACTAATCAATTAACTTGATGAATGTAGGTCTATAGAGTGCCAATACTCATTGTACAACCCTACATAATTTACCCAAATCAATTTCTCAATATATTGCAAGGTACAAGCTTAACATTCATCAAAAGCATCATTCATTCAAATCAACAAAGTAGGAGTTCAATAAGTAGTTCAAAGTTAATCTTTACAAATAAATAAGCCACTCATAATGTCATTAACATCCCTAAAAACCAAAAAATCCATAATAAAGATGCTAGAAGAGAAAAACAAAATAAGAACTAGATGAAGCAAGCTCCTCCTCTTCTTTGCCCAAATTTGGAAAATTTGGAGTTAGTGTGCTCTTTGCCCAGTTTGGAATGGAAATCTTGATTCTCTACCTCTCTCTAGGCCCTAAATTTGTTTTTTGGCTCAAGGAGGCAAGTTTTTCATGACACCCCCTTCAATCCTAGGGATTTTTTCCCTTATATAGTCACAAGAACCTAAAAATAAGTGAAACTCGTGTGTCTCTTCAGGTTAGGGATCCCACGATCATGGGAATTAGCGTGAATCCCACGATCGTGGGTTCTTGTCTTACAACTCCTCCAGTTCTCTTCTCCTCTCTTGGTCCCTAACTTAATCACAAAGGTGGTCACCCTCTATTCCTACATCAAAATGATTAATTCTTATCTTAAATCAAGATCAAACATAAAACAACAACCATAAATATCAAACTAAACAAAAACATACAAAATAAGTCCTAAAATACAGCAATAATAACCTATTATGCAAGAAACAGATGCATATTTAGAAAAACACACAAAAATGTACAACTACCACTTCGTGGTCTAAATTTTGCTGAAATTCCTCGGCCATTGTCAATTTCGCGATTTCTTCTTCTTCTTCACGCACGAGCTTTCCTAATAGTTCGTTCTAGGCGAATAATGTCAATCTATGGTTTTAGTTGCGTAACTCAAACCTCTTGTGACACTTGTTTTCATGCAAGAGTCACGATTTCAAAAGTAGAAACGAAAGAACGCAAACAAAATTTAGAAACTAACTAAACTCCTTAAGCTATATAACTACACTAATTGCCTCCTTGGTAAGGACACCAAAAACTTGATCATGGCTTTCTTGATATTAAAAGAACTCTAAGGTGAGTATAGAATATCTTAACATTCAAAATCCTATTATCAAACTACTATTCCTAATTCTATACAATAATAAATTTGAAAAAACAGGAAATATGATTCTAAACAGAGATGGGAGGTAGCGACGTCAGGAAACTCCAAATCTAGGAAGCACATCGATGTTGACTTCTTCTCCACTTCTCTCTTCCTTCTTCTCTTTCTTAATCTCTCAACAATTCTATTTAAGGTTTCTCTCCAAAATGGCTGATGCAAAAGCTCCTTCATCTGCTTTGTTTTATTCTTTATATATCTTTTGTGTTCTAGGTAGCCCTGGGGTTTTTTCCGGAGTCTGAAAGGTCCAAAAACTCCCTCGAAACTTAACGTGTTTGAGTGTCTACGCATCTGCTTGTCACAGGCCATAATTGTAGGCCACATTTGAGCCTTTTGTCATGATCGTGGCAATCAGGCCACGATCATGGGTGATGTCCTAGGCTCCTGTTACGATCGTGGCATGATTCTAATGCTTTTGTCACGATCGTGGCCTGTTAGGCCGTTGTTTCGGCCCGAGTGTCTTCGAAACTTCTTCATTCTTTGATGTTGACCCTAAAACACTAACAAACACATCAAATTACCTCAAATATATAATAATTAACCTCAAAGACTTGTACTAAACCATAAAAACACTTAAACACAATTAATTAACAAACTAACACAATTTTATCCTAAGAACATACTAAACGATTAAGTTAACACTTAAATACATATCAAACTAAGCCCTAAAACATGGTGCAATTCACACTAATCACTCTATCTCGAGTTATAACCATTAAATCCTAAATTGTAAACTTTAATCAAATTATGGAACTTGCAATCTTTCAATTCACAAATTACCATAATTCTAATTAGTTCTAAAGTTTTCTAATAAACAGTCAAGTCTTGCACGGAATCTCTCTCCATGAAATTACCAACTAGATTGATAAAGTGATCAATTAGATTACCTAACTCTCATTAATCCGATATGATCATTTTTACCTGGCTCATCCTCTCAAAACATGCAAATACATTAATCAATCACAACACCTAATCCTATAACCACAAAAATAACTAAATTAACATTAACTCAAACTAAAATCCTGATGGAGTTTAGAACATTATCAACAACCTGAAATCTATTTCCATCCAATCCATCTCAACTTTATACATTTAAATGAAAAAATAAATGAATAGGGAAGGTAGTGGCGTCAGGATACCTCTTAATTCTGGGAGCAGTGGCATCTTCTTCCTCCTTCTTCCTCTTCTTCTCTCTTTCTTTTTTCTCTCTCTTTTTGGGGTTTCCAAATGGAAGCTAATTGTAAAGCTCCTTTCTAAGGCTACACCATAATGCTTTTATAGTCGTTGCCAATTAAGGTAACCCTAATGTCTTTCCGACGTCCTAAATATCCAAAATGTCCATCGAAAATTCGAATCTGAAAGTGACCCCACGTTTCTCTGTAAGTAGGCCACGATTGTGGCCCTTAGTAGCACAATCGTGGCTAGTTTATTTGGCTCTCTATCACAATCATGGCAGATTCCCCATAATTATGTCTTTGTTCTCAAGCTTGTGTCATGATCGTGGCATATTTGCCATGATTGTGGCCTTGGGTTATTGCCCTGGTCTTCTTCAATTCTCCTCCAAATGCCCTAAAACACTAACAAACTCATCGCGGCACCTCATATGTATAAAATTGAAGCTCAAATACATGTTCTCACCTAAAAAATACTTAAAACAAAAATATTTATGAACTAACACAATTCTTAACCTAAACACACCCTAAACTATCAAATTAACCGTTAAACACGCACTAAACTATCAAATTAACCACTGAACACACACTAAACTACCTACAAAAATAAAATGCAAACTAAACCTATCATGATGCACAACAAACCTTCAAGTAACCTCAAAAAACATTTTTGAGCACCTAAACAATAAGATATCAAAGGGAGAAACAAGTTAAAACCCAATTAAAAGCAAACTAACACTATTAAACCAAAGTAAAACCACACTAACAAAAAGATAAGAAAATGAAAGACAGACATCCTAAGTTAAGGTCATTAGCTTGACCATTCTCTATGCAATCATAAAAGAGTGACTGAAAGTAAAGAAAGTGCTTCCCTTTCTTATAAGAATGGCTCTTCAAAGTATAGCTTGCACTTATGCCCATTAACCTTAAAAGTTTCACCCTTATCATTTCCCAACTCTAAAGCTCCATGGGGAAGCACTTGAATAACCCTGAAAGGGCCACTTCATCTTGACTTGAGCTTTCAAAAAATAACCAAAGTTATGGATTGAAAAAAAGCACTAAGTCCCTACTCTTGAATTCCTTCTTCTTAATGTGGGCATCATGCCACTTCTTAGCCCTTTCCTTGTACAGCTTGGCATTTTCATATGCATCATGCCTTAACTCCTCCAATTTATCAAGTTGTAACAATCATTTCTCGCTTGCTGGCTTCTAATTTATGTTCAATTTTCTAATTGCCCAATAAGGTCTATGCTTTAACTCCAGTGGTAAATGGCAAGCCTTTCTATACATAAGTTGATATGGCATTGTACCTATAGGAGTTCTGAAAGTTTTCCTGTAAGCCCACAACATATCATCCAGCTTCAAAGCTCAATCTTTTCTTGAAGTTTTCACTAACTTCTCCAAAATCTTCTTCAACTCTCTATTCACCACCTCCATATGGCCATTTGTTTATGGGTGGTAAGGGGTTGCCACTCTATGATGTACACTATATCTCCTTATAAGAGCTTCAAAGGATTTGTTGCAAAAGTGAGTCCCTTCATCACTTATGATAGCTCTGGGCACCCCAATTCTAGTAAAGATCTTCTTAATGAACTGTTTCACTACCTTGCCATCATTTGTTGGAGTAGCTATTGCTTCGACCCATGTAGGCACATAATCAGCTCCAACTAATATATAAGGGTTACCTAGAGAAGATAGGAATGGTCCCATGAAATCCAAGCCACAGACATCAAATATCTCCACCTCCATGATGTTTGAAAGTGGCATCTCATCTCTCTTCAAACTATTGCCCACTCTTTGGCACCTATCACACTGTAATACAAAATATTGGGCATCCTTGAATAAGTTTGGCTACTAAAATCCACACTCTAACATGTAAGAAGCCATTTTGTTCACTTCATAGTGTCCTGAATAAACTGAACTATGACATTAGGTCAAAACTTCAGCCATTTCATCTTCGGGGATATACCTGCGAATCAAACTTTCAGCACATATTTTATATAACACAGGTTCATCCCAAATATAGCGGGAACACTGAAATAAGAAACGCTTCCTCAGAGAGATAATTGGCAATATCTGCAAACCAAGGAAGAAAAGGATTTTCTTCCATCATTAAGGCTCGTTAAAAAAACGCTCTTCAATTTCCTCTTCCTTTTTATTTTGTACCCCTTTAAGTCTTGATAGGTGGTCTGCTACAACATTTTCTGCTCATTTCTTATCCTTAATCTCGATGTTGAATTCTTGGAGTAGAAACACCCATCAGATGAGCCTAGATTTAATATTCTTCTTTGCAAAGAGATAATACAAAGCCATATGATCTGTAAAAACAATAACTTATGAGCCCAAAAGATAAGAAAGAAATTTTTCACATACAAATACTACTACAACCAACTCCTTCTCAGTAGTGGTGTAGCTTTATTGTGCTCTTGTCAAGGTCTTACTAGTGTAGTAAATTACATATAGCCTCTTCTCCTTTCACTGTCTGAGTACTCAATCAATGGTATGGTTACTTGCATTACATATGATCTCAAAGCTAAGTGACCAATCTGGAGACATCAAAATAGGTGTTATTTCAAGTTCCTTCTTTAACCTATTAAAAGCATCTAAACTATCATCATCAAACACAAAAGACACATCTTCAAAAAACAAATGAGTAAAGGGTCTAGCAATAAGAGAAAAGTCTTTGACGAATCGTCTATATAACCCTACATGACTAAGGAACGCTCGGATGCCCTTGATGTTAGTAGGAGGTGGGAGCTTTTCAATCACTTCAATCTTAGCTCGATCTACCTCAATCCACCTACATGAGATCTTATGGCCCAAAACAACTCCCTCTTGAGCCATGAAATGACACTTCTCCCAATTTAAGACTAAATGAGACCCCTCGCATCTTTGTAACACTCTATCTGAATTAAACAAGAAATGATCAAAAGAGTCTCCAAAAATAAAGAAGTCATCCATAACTACTTCCATGAAATCTTCATTCATATCAACAAAGATGGCCATCATGCACCTTTATAATGTGGCTAGTGCATTGCATAGACCAAAAGGTATCCTCCTATAGGCAAAAGTCCCTTGAAGACAAGTGAAAGTAGTCTTTTCTTAATCTTGTGGGTATATGAACACCTTATTGTACCCTGAATATCCATCAAGAAAATAATAAATAGCATGACCAGCCACCCTCAATCATTTAGTCCATAAAAGGTAATGGGAAATGGTCTTCTTGGTGGCCAAATTAAGCTTCCTACATTTAATGCACACTCTCCAACCTGTGATGTTCCTAATGGAAATCCTTTCACCTTTTTCATTCTCCATGAATGTCATGGCTACCTTCTTATGCACACATTGCACCGAACTCACCCACTCGTTACTTGAAATTGGTATATAATACCCGCATCTAAAAGATTCACTACTTTCTTCTTCACAACCTCTTGCATGTTTGGATTTAACCTTCTTTCCCTCTCTCTCACTGTCTTACATCCTTCTTCAAGTTTAATCCTATGCATCATTGTTCGCTCAAGGTTACATGCTCTAAGTTTCAATATTTTTAACCTTGGTAATTACCACAAGTGTGCAAGTCATTCATGTAGTACCTAAAGTTTCGATCCCACAAGGAAGAGAACTAGCCTTAAGTCTAATGGCAGCTAAGTCACAAACCTAACAACTACTGTAGAAAAGTAAATCAATTGATAATCGGATATGAGAATTGAAAGAAAGTAACCCCAAAAAAACAATCACATAAACAAATCCAAAATCAACCTGTGAGAGAAAGGGAATTTTAATTTAAAATTAAAGAAACTCAACCAATTATGCAATTATTGACTCAATAGGTCTAGACAGTTTTGGTGAGTTACTCTTTCTCGAGTTATAATTCTTAACCCTAATTGATAAACCCTAATTCAATTTATAGGAATTCTGATCTCTCGATTCGTAATTGACCCAAAAACTAAATTAGATCTGAAGTTGTCTACTAACCTACTAGGGATCTATGCTCAATCTCTCGTTACACGATTACCGGTTTGATTTAATCTATTAACTATCAATTCACCTAACTCTCGTTAACTCAAATTGATTATTTTCACTTAGGTCACTCTCTCAGTCTATCAGCAAGTTACTAAGAACATGACTTAAATCACAATCCAATTAATAAAGAACACAATCAAATAAACTTCATTAATCTTAAAAATCAAATCCAAAGGTGAGTTTAGACATCAACTCAACATTCAGCCAAACAAATCTCAACACCTATTTCAATTCTATACATGAATAAAATTGGAATAAAGGAAATACCGTAGGGAACGTAATTTGGGACGGTGACAGTGAGAAACCTCTTATTTTAGGAAGTACTTTGCATCAAGTTCTACACTATGTCTCTCTTCCTTTGTCTCCTTCCTCAATCTCTCGATGTCACCCTAGGTTTTCTCTCAAAATCGACAGAATGGAACTTTTTCATTAGACTCTTGACTCTCTCTCGCCACTTGTTGGCTATCACATCATATTCTATTCATATCTTCGAGACTCTAGGTCAAAGTGGTCCAAACGGTTTAAAAATTCATCCAAAACTTTAGTTTTTCTGTCAACCCGATGTAATGCATGATTGTGGCCTTGCTTGCCACGATCGTGGCCTGAATTAACGCTCTCTGTCACGATCGTGGCCTGGCTACTTCTGCTTCTTCCACTTCTGCCACGATCGTGGCTTGTGTGTATGATCGTGGCCTATGCTTTTAGCTCGAAACTCTTTAAATCTTCTCGTTCTTCCCTGTTTACCCTACAACACTAGCACACACATCAAGGTACCTCAAAAATATACAATTTAAGCTC
>JANIIA010495272.1:0-14921 GCA_027478495.1 Erythroxylum alaternifolium | reverse complement strand
TGCATATATGAATGCATGAATATGTCAAAAACACTTGAAATATTCCTAACCCATTCCAAAATGACCAAAATACCCTTTCCAATTGGTGAGGGGATGTTACAACTACTCCTATATCTATTCCTGCATATAGGATGGCACCTATGGAACTTAAGGAACATAAGGCGCAGTTGTAGAAGTTGTTGGATAAGGGTTTTATTAGACCTAGTGTGTCACCTTGGGGAACTCCAATTTTATTTGTGAGTAAGAAAGATGGAACCTTGAGATTGTGTATTGATTATAGGCAGTTAAATCAGGTAATAGCGAAGAATAAGTATCTGTTAATGAGAATAGACGATTTACTTGATCAGTTATAGGTTGCTCAACTACTATCTAAACTAGATTTGAGATCAACACACTATTAGTTGAAAATAGCATAAATTGATGTACCAAAGAGTGCATTTAGGACTAGATATGGGCATTTTGAGTTTTTGGTTATGCCTTTTAGGTTGACAAATGCTCCGGTAGCTTTTATAGCATTGATAAATAAGGTATTTCAACCTTACTTAGATCACTTTGTGATTGTATCCATAGATGATATTTTGTTGTATTCAAAGAGTAGAGAGGAACATTCTGAGCATTTGAGGTTAGTCTTACAGATAATAAGAGAAAAACAATTATATGTCAAGTTTAGTAAGTGTAAATCTTGGCTTGATTAAATAGTATTCTTGGGTCATATAGTATTTGGACAGGGCATACAGGTAGACCTAAAGAATGTTAAAGTAGTAAAGAAGTGAGAAGCTTTAAGAAATGTGTATGAGATTTGGAGTTTTCTTAGATTAGTAGGTTATTACAGAATGTTTATCGAGGGGTTTTCATTAATCTTAGCTCCTTTGACAAAAATTTTAAGGAAGAATGTACCATTCAGTTAGACTAATGAATGCCTAAGGAGTTTTGAGGAACTAAAACATCGATTAACTACAGCACTGGTGTTAGCTATTCTATCTGGATCTAAAGGTTATGTCACGTATAGTGATGCTTCATACCAGGGGTTAGGATGTGTACTGATGTAGTATGGCAGAGTGATTGCATATGCATTGAGACAGTTAAGGTCCCATGAGTTTAATTATCCAGTTTATGATTTAGAACTTGCTACAGTGGTATTTGCTTTAAAGATTTGAAGACATTATCTGTATAGTGAAACATTTCAAATTATACAGATCATAAAAGTTTGAGATATTTGTTGAGTCAGAAGGAGCTAAATATGAGATAAAGAAAATGGATTGAATTTCTTACAGACTAAAATTGCATAATTGAGTATCACCTAGGTAAAGATAATGTTGTAGTTGATGCATTAAGTAGGAAATCCAATAGTGGTATGGCTCAAATTCAGACATCAAGGTTACCAAACCTAGTATAACTGAGAGCATTGAATGTTGAGTTGAATTTGGGGCGTAATGAAGTTTTGTTAGCTATGCTGAAGCTTAAGTTGATGTTATATGAAAGGATTAGGAAATCTTAAAGTACTGATTTAGAATTAGTGAAGCTTGTTAAGAAATGATACATTGTGTTTTAGGTAGAGATTGTGTGTACCTGATGTTGATGATTTGAGGAAAGAGACTTTGGAGGAAGCACATATAGCAGCCTATGCTATGTATCCTAGTACTACCAACATGTAAAATACGCTAAAACAACATTTCTGGTGGCCAGGGATGAAGAAGCAAGTGGCAGAGTATGTTGCTAAATGCTTGTCTTGTCAATAGATTAAGGCAGAGCATTAGGCTTTGGTTGGGAAGTTATAGTCATTACCTATTTCGAAGTGAAAATGGGAGAGTATCATTATATATTTCATTATAGGTTTGCCAAGGCTTCTGAGGCTACATGATGCCATATGGTCATTGTTGATAGGTTGACAAAATCGGCCCATTTTTTACATATGAGAGAGAACAATACATTGGATCAATTGGCTTAGAAGTATGTGAGATAGTAATGGTATATTGAGTCCCAGTGTCTGTTGTATTAGATCGAAATCTTAGATTTACTTTAAGATTTTGGGGTAGTTTACAAATAGATTTGGGTATAAGGTTGAACTTCAGTACAACATTTCATCCTTAGATAGACGAACAGAGTGAAATGACTATTAAGACTATTGAGGATATGCTTAGAGCTTGTTTTTTGGAGTTCCAAGGAGCATGAGATTAATATGTAGCTCTTATTAAATTTGCATACAATAATCATTATCACAGTAATATTGGCATGGCGCTATAGGAGGCGTTATATGACAGAAAGTGTCGTTTGCCTTTGTATTGGGATGAAGTGGGTCTAAAGATTGTTGAAGGCCCAAAACTTATTCAAGATACTGTTGACAAGGTTAAATGGATCCATAATAGAATTAAAGCAGCTCAAGATAGATAGAAGTGTTATGTGGATCAATACCATAGATATAGGAAGTTCCAAGTAGGAGATAAGGTGTTTATGAAAGTATCACCTTAGCGAGGAGTGCTGAGGTTCGGTAAAAAGGATAAGTTAAGCCCTAGATACAATGGTCTATATGAGATTATTGAGAGAATAGGACCATTAGCATACAATTTAACATTACCAGCTGAAATGGCTTAGATTCTCAGTGTGTTTCATGTTAGTATGCTCCAAAAATATCGATTAGATCCGAAACACGTGTTAATAACTCAGGAGGTTGAAGTTGCAACTAACTTGAGTTATGTTAAGGAACTAGTTAAGATAATGGGTTATCAGACTAAGAAATTGAGAAACTGAGTGATTCCATTGGTTAAAGTCCTTTGGAGGAATCATTCTAGAGAAGAAGCTACATGGGAAACAGAGGAGAACACGAGGAATCAGTACCCCCATCTGTTTGATTAATTAGGTAAGAATTTCGAGGGTGAAATTTATTAAGGAGGGAGAATTGTAATAACCCGTTTTCCATACTAAAGGTTAGGACATAGGACCCTAGACCATGGTACATGAGAAATAGCATTGAGAGATTATGAGGTGCATTTCATTTACATGCGTAATATTCGCATACGCATATGAATTATGATTTTGTAAACATTACAAAAATTGTATATGCACTTAATTGAGATATTTCGAGGTATAAAAGGTTTAACATGGTTTTGAAGTGAAATGTGAATTATTATGTCTTGAAATTTGGTTTAATAAATAACGATTATTAATTTGAAATTAATTGTTACAGTTAGGAGATTTATAAATTTATGTTTATTTTTGGACTAGGAAAAATGCCAAGTAGTAAGACAAATTGACACATGGTAATAGAAATAAGTGATATATGGCATTAGGATTAATTGGCAAGTGGCTTAGATAATTGGATGACAAATGGACTAGAGATTGAGAGACAAATGGACTAATTATTAAGACACATGTGGTAGCATAAGTATAAGAAATGAAGCTTGTTTCTTTAGTTGACAAGTGTCATGACAAGTCTGATGACACTCACCATGCATTAAGCCCACATGACACCCACACATTAAAGATCATCGTTCATTCTTACTTGTTACTATATTCTCTCATCTTCTTCTTTCTTCTCCTAAATTTCAACACTCACTCCTCAGACTCACGACCGTTGAGCTTTGCCAAAAATCAACACCTTTCTACTCCAACAAATTTTGTTATCTCTCTTTGTTAATAAAAATCTAACCTATTCCACCTTGGAATGGTGATGATCGTGTAAGCTTGGGGAGCTAGGTTTACGTGATGATTTAAGAAGATTTGGAGTTAAACAAGTAAGTATAATAATGTTCTTCATGGCTTGTTTTAGTAGAAACAATTATGATGATTGTTTAGGGATAGATTGATGGTGTTAATGGTGTATAAAGTATGCTGGAATGTTGATGAATAAATGTATACATTTGTGTTTTATTTTTGTGTAAATGATAAACAATAGATTATGAGTTGTAGTATGGATGATTTTTAGTTGGAATTATGGTGTAAATGATGAGGAATTGAAGTCTAAATGATGAACTATGAAGAAGGTGGTTTGGATTTAGTATGTAAAGGTTAAAATCTAGAAAAATTGAAGGAGAATGATGAGAAAACTTTTCGGATAACCTATCTCACAATCATGGGAAGGCCTCCACAATCATGGGAAGTGCATTGGAAGTGAATTTGTCACTTTTATGTGATTATTGAACTAACTACGGATAAGGTGCTTTACTTTAGTGCATTTAGACTTGATTGAAGCTTGAATTAAACCTAGTTTGATGCTTGATTAGTTGATTAAGTATTTGATATGTTTAAGTTGTTAATTGATGCTTTAACTTAAAGAATGGATTAATGATATTAATGTATCAAAATTTGGAAATTATAAGTATTATAAAAATAAAAGTGTTTCTTAAGAAATATAATTGTGATCCAAAGGATATGAGTAAAGTATATTAGGTATGAATGAATGAAAATTTGGATATTGTGTGATTATATAATGATATAAAAGGATTGGTGAATGTTTGATTAATGAATTTGGAATAATCAAGTTTCTTTGAGGTGTAACCCTAAGTGTAAATTGGACATATACGGTTATAATGTTTGAATGATCATGATTCATGATTAAGGATACATAGTTGGGGAAATTCAATTGAACATGCATTGTACATGACACATAAACATATGCATGAGTGAATATTTATATGATTGATTGACTTAGTAATGTATATAAAATGTGTGTATTGTATGAATTTAGAAGTGTAAGTCAAACGCCAGCATCTAATCATTACCGGTTCGTCAGGGCAATAACTAATCTGGAGCTTACTATGAGTCAACCTAGATGTTTTCTCACTAGGATTGATTTGTTCTATTTAAATTTCAGCTATTGAACTATTATTGATGTGATCGAGATAATTATGGATATTTATGGTCCGAGGAGTTTGATAATTGAGATTGTATTGGGAGTGTTTCATAGTTGAATGTGAATCTGGAAAAATATGTGTACTCAACTAAATGTTGAATGTTGAAATTAGATCCGATGAATATATGAAAATGACTTTGCATCGTGAATGAAAGATATTGATAGCTTATTTTGTGAAATGATGCATTTCATCACATTGATATGCATGATCAGATAAAGGAGTTGTGACTAGAATGACCAGTGAAAAAGAGATTAAAGCTTAGTAATGTGCACAAAGAGCCACATGCTTAGTTATTAATAAGCTGGGTATCTACAATGGGTACGGGACAATATATGAATGAGCCCAATATTCACAACAGATACTGGACAATAAAAAGGCACTTGGTCACAACAAAGTAATAATGAAAGTGGAGTCACATATGTATTGCATATACAACATGATATGTATTATATGAATGATTAAAATGAATTATTTGAACTGTTTTGAAATGGAAATACAAAATAGTGTATACAAATTTTATTTGTTGAAGCATGATGAAATGTGAAAAGATATTCAATATTTGATGTATGATTTGTCTATGAATTAGATTGTGATTTGTCATTGTTTTTTGATATGATTGAGCACATGGAGGATGGTTTACTCACTGAGTTTACAAACTCATCAAAATTGCAATATTGACTTTCAGGTACGAGGGAGACCTAACTTTTAAGACAAACTAGTAAAAGTCTGGTACTATTGTGTTTTGGAATCAAGAAATGGCTTAAAGGTCCGGTCAGTTGATATCCAAGGAGTCTAGTAGATTGTGCATATTTTAGTTTCTCATTTCATTTAGAACATGTTGTAAACAGTAGTAAGCTCTCATATATTTTTGATATTGTATATACAGATTTTGTGGTGAAATGCTACAATGTAACTATATTTGTAAATGGAATGAGAAGTTGAGTTTTGAATATTTGTGTTATATGTATGATGCCATGATAAGTGAATGTGATTGGTCTAACATGCCATTTTCGTACGGTATGTTCTTGAATGTCCTCTTGATATTCGAGAATATGCTCTATAGAGGTAGGGTGTTACAAGATAAGCAACCAATCCCTCTATAGAATATTTATAATCCTAGAATTTAGGAAAATATTAACAATAAAGAAAGAGATATTTTAGTTAAAAATGGGTATGTAAGGGAATTGAATCTTATGTTTCTTTTAGAAAATACTTCTAGAAATTTTCATATTCTTATTATTCTAGAAAATTGAATAATGGAGAGATTAGAGATGGAAAATGGTTGTTTTATGGATAAAATATATTGTTCTTGTTGTAACTTATTAAAATCTAATTTTTGAAAAAATTATTCAAATTTAATACCAAATAAAGTGCATTAGCAAATGATAGATTTAGAGATTGGAAGCATCTTAGTGAGAGACTCAACGAACATGAGAATAATGTTGAGCATATGACTAATATGAAGACTTGGAAGGAACCAAGAGTAAAAATTCAAACAATTGATAAAGGTTTGGAACAAGAAATTGTAAAGGTGAAAGAATGTTGGAGACAAGTTTTTTGAAGAATAGTTTATGTTGCGAGATTTCTTATTAAATATAATTTGGATTTTTAAGGAGTTAGTGAGAAACTTTACTAATATAGTAACGATAATTTTTTTGGATTGATTGAGATAATTTTTGAATTTGATATGATAATGCCTAAACATATTATACACATTTAAAATCATGGAATTAATCATCATTATTATAATAACAAAATTAACAATGAGTAGATTTCTCTTTTGGCCCACAGTGTTAGAAGTTTTATCTTAAGGATCATTTAAAAGGTAGAATACTTTTCTATAATTTTTTATTGCACCCTAGACAAGAGTCATTTAGAATAAATTGTCTAGTAGTACAATGTGTGAAAATGTCAATTAACAAAAGAAAAATAAAGTAGTAATTTATAGAGTTTTTAAAAGTAGATGAAACATTTAGATTTAGACATTCAATGAATTATAAAACGTATTTAAGTCTTTTAATTTTAATGTCCACGATTTGAGGGTCAAATTTATGATGTTGGTTTTAATATGAAGGGAAAGCACTATGGCACTCAAAAGTGATTACTTGAAATAAATTTGAGAGCATTATATATGTCATGTGCTTGTCATAGTCTTAATCTTATTCTAAGTGATATGACATATTCTTATGTTAAAGATGTTTGAATTTCTAGAGTTATGCAACGTATATATGCATTATGTTCAAGTTCTCCCAAAAGGTGAAAGGTTTTATTTGGTAATGTTCTGGGCTTTACCATAAAATCATTGCCTAATTCTCATTGGGAGAGTCGAATAAAAAGTGTTAAAGCTATTAGATTTAAAACTTCTTAAATAAGATCGTCTTTGGTGGAATTTTCTATATTTGATGATGATGTCATGTCAAAGAGTGAAACGAAAAATTTGTTAGTCCACTTAAGAGTTTTAAGTTTTACTTTGTATGACTATTTGGTATGATGTTTTATTTTCTATTGATATAGAGAGTAAAAAGCTCTAGTGTAAATCTATATACATCGACACTAGCATGGAACAATTAGAAGTTGTGATGAAAATATAAACAAAGGGTTTATCTTGTTAGGTTAGCCATGGTTGCATGTATCACATGCATGTAAATGCAGTGGAAGTGTCGGAATCAAGATTCCGAAACCATGACAACCCGGAAATCACAGAATAATACATGCATGTAAGGATATGTATCTAAGAACATAAAATATAAACTTTTTTTACCTTATGATTCTCCTCCTTTCTTATTTCTTCTCCTTATTTAGGTTGTTGCAAACACCAAACCCTTCCCTGATCACCCAAGAACACGCAGAGAAAATGAAGAAACAATGTATAAGGGTGTTTTTAGCACCAAACTAGATGAGTTCTAGTAGATGCTCAAGATGATAGATGATAAGACAAGAATTTTGTTACATACACTTTGATTCATGCAACAATTGCATGAATTGTAAGAACAAGATTCTAGACACCTCACTCTCACTCTAGAACTCTTTTAGAGCCCTTATGCTATCACTTATGTGTGTAAGAAGTGGAAGAAGCTCGTGAACATAAGGGAATAACTCACTTATATATCATTTCGTGGCTTCTGTCACGATAGTGGCCTACCTTACCTTCGGCCACGATCGTGGCCCACTTATAGTGGCCAGACACACTTTGTTTTTCATCCGATATTTTAGGTGTGTGACCCTTAGGTTCTCGATTATTTTAGGTAGGGATGGCAATTTTGACCCGGGTTGGCCAGGCTATGGGCGAGCTAAGGGTCAATCATGTTCCGCCTGGGCTGGGCTACGGGCTGATCATGGTCGACCCACGAGCCCAAGCCACGGATTAGTTAGTCTGTCGGTAGGTCGGGCCACAAACTGGTCCATCTAGGCCCGCAGACCACCGTTAGAGAAGGCCTTGACCCGGCCTGGCTTGGCTTATTGACATGTCTAAGTTTAGGCACTTGAATTAACTTTTAATTCTATCAAATCTGAAGGATTTCATGATGCCAATTTGTTGGAATATAAGTGGATTAACACACGAACTCTTAGATAGTTAATTGTCCAACTTATGAACCTTTCCATAAACAATTACCTTGTAATTCTTCCTTTCACCATACGATACCCCACTTGGTTCGGAGTACGGGCTATATGTCAACTCTCACTAGACTGACTATGTCACCTAGTCCAAGTGATGTTAGTTTTTGTCTTGGGATCTCATTATCCTATGTGCCACTGAAAACTCTCTTTAAGACATATAATTGCTCTAGCCAGAGACTCCTGAGTAATGATCTCAACAAGAGGCCGTGGGTATCTTCTCCTTCTATCAAGAGTGGTGAATCCTTTATTGGCTACTCAATTACCTTCGAATAAAAATAGTTGTACCTAATTACCACCCTAAGAGGGACCTCGTCTTAAGATAATAAGGACTGATGTCAAAGTACAGGATTCTTATCCAAGATATCCTTGAGTACCTTAAGTCTAAGGATATTTAAGCCATTACTATGATGAAATTAATCATTGATATTCGATAGATCATCCATATGATAATCTTATAGCAGGTCATCCAATGTCCTTACTACTTTTAGTCAGCATCTGCATGTTAACTCTAAACAACTCATGTTTATAATTTGTGAGATCCACTGCTTGATCAAATCAAGGAGTATAACATGTGCTAGTCTGTTTGGATTAATGATGTCCTGTCTTATTAATCCTATGACTAGGGATTATTTAGATACTAATATAGTTGTACATGATAGGAATCTTGTTATCATGATCTCATCATGATTTCCTTCCTATTGTGTTTTATATCACAGAATTCAATAAGTTGATTTAAAATCAATATCAATTCATATATTAACAAATATCAAATTAATGAAAAAAGCCTTTCGCTTTATTAATCAAAATAAAGTTTGTAAAAAAGTGCTAAAGGTGATTGCCTTTAGAGAACTACTATAACAATCTCCCACTTGCGCTAAAGCCAATCGCCTTTATATTTAATACCGTAGGGGGGTACACAAGAATCAAAATTTTCTTAAGGAAGTGGCTTAGTTAAAGGATCAGCGATGTTCTGATTTGTGGGTACTCTCTCTATCTTCATATCACCTCTATCAATTATCCCCATGATTAGGTGATATCTCTTGAGTACATGCTTGGACCTCTGATGAGACTTTGGTTTTTTACCTTGAGCAATATCCCCATTGTTGTCACAGTATAACAATATTAGGTCTACTATGCTATGAACCACTCTAAGTTCCATGAAGAACTTCTTGATCCAAATAGCTTCTTTTGTTGCTTCTGCAGGTATAATGTACTCTAACTCAATCGTCAAATCTGCAGTCATCTCTTGTTTGGATCTCTTCCAACTGACTACTCCACCATTTAGTGTGAAAACATAACCTGACTGGGATTTGGAGTTATCTTGGTTAGCTTGAAAACTGGCATTTGTATGCCCGCTCACTATAAGATCTCCATTTCCATATGTCAAGAATACATCCTTAGTTCTTCTCAAGTACTTAGGATATTCTTGACAGCCACCCAATGACCTCACTAGGATTCGATTGATATCTACTCGTAACGTTTAGAGCATACAATATATCGAGTCTTGTACATAATATAACATACATGATTGATCCTACTACCGAAGTATACGGGATCATACTCATACGAGTCCTCTCATCTTGTATCTTGGGACATATAGATTTCGAGAGTTTTATCCCATGCGTCATGAGAAGAAACCCTCTCTTGGACTGCTTCATGCTAAACCTATTTAATGCTTTTTCTAAGTATGTTGATTGTGAAAGACCTAGCAACTTCCTTGATCTATCTCTATAAATCTTTATTCCTAATATATAAATTTCTTCTCCATGGTCTTTAATGGAAAAATTATAGGACAACCAAATTTTGACTGATTGCAAACTTGAGACATCATTTCCTGTTAGTAATATGTCATTTACATATAACACAATGGATATGATAGCACTCCCACTAACCTTCTTGTACACACAAAGTTTATCAGGATTTTGTGAGAAACCAAACTCTTTAATTGTCTCACTAGATCAGATGCTCTAACTCCTAGATGCTTGCTTCAATCCATAATGGATTTCTAAAGCTTACACACCTTTCTGCCATCTTTGGATATGAAGCCCTCAAGTTTTATCATATATACATCCTCAACTAGGTTTCCATTTAGGAAAGTTGTCTTCACATCCATTTGCCATATTTGACAATCATAATGAGCAACAATGGCTAGGAGAATTCTAATGGATTTAAGCATAGCTACGGGGATAAATGTCTCGTTATAATTAACTGCTTTTCTTTGAGATAACCTTTAACGACTAGCCTTGCTTTATAGGTAATGACATTACCTTCCATATTGATTTTCTTCTTGAAAATCCATGCACCCTATGGGTTTTAAACCTTCAGGTAGGTCAACCAAAGTCCGTACTTGGTTTTTACAAATGGAATCCATTTTAGACATCATTGCTTGAAGCCATTTTTTATGTTTTTACAAGAAAATGACATGTGTTTTCCTACATAATTGTTGTTTATTGTTCTAGTTTAGGATTCTATTTACATGCTTTCATTAAGTTTGATTTTCAGTGTTGTTCTTGTGCGTTTGATGCTAATTGAGGGTAAGAATTGATTATTTTTGTGTAGGAAATAAGAGGAAGCAACTTAGAGGATGAATAAACGATTAAAGAAGAGAAAACAAGAGGAGTTCATCTGGACAAGTTCCCACGCTCGTGGGAATCAAGCAAATCCTGATGGACGTGGGAAATCACAACAAAAAATGAAGAGTGTGTCTATAATTCCCACGCTTAAGGGAATCATACAGATTCCCATAAGGCGTGGGAATTAAAATCTGAGGTAATCTGCGAGGTCTCAATAAACCTAGGAATTTTGGACTATAAAAACATCATTAAGCCTCCATCTTCAAGGGAGACGACACCCACCTGTATAAACACCATCCTTGGGTGAAGAACATTTGGAGCATTGAGGAAGGATTGAAGAAAATGATCATCATTAAGATTGAGAAAAATAGCACATCAACACTAAAATTCCAGATTTTGGCAAAGAAGAGAAGGAGACTTATATTCAATTTTCTATCACTTTTATTTCTTCCTTTCTTTGTAAAAATGGTTTATTTGATTATTGATGATGTTATGGAGACCATGTTAGGCTAATTTCATATTAGGTATATCTTTTTCATTATTTTGTCAAAACTCATATTTTATTGGATTGAATGAAGTGTCTTTGATGATTATTGATCTTATTTGTCATCTTGCAATAAATTGAGAGAGTGCGTGAGATGAGATTCGCATAGGATTATACAATGAGAGTTGGCAACCTATAGACTAGCAATCATTATGTCAATTGAAGAATTAGAAGAGAGATCTCAATTAGTTAATTGATCACCCATAGGATACTTAATAACTAGTTGAATTGGTAGAGTCATTGGGTAGGTTAAAGATCATTCAATCGATTCCCATTATTTTGATTAGGGCAAAATAGTTACACCTTAAGAGAGGGTAATTAGTACATTCGGATATCTAAGGTGAGACACAATTCATTCAATAAAATAGGAGGGAGACAAAATAAAGAAAAAGTAATCTCTAGCACTTAAATTCTTGAATTCAGATTTTCGGCAGTTGTGGCATAGTTCTTGTTTATATTAGTCTTTTAATTTTAATTTTAATTTAATTATCCAGATTATTTGCATCTCACAATTTAGTTTCTTAAACAAAGTTATGTCTAAATTAAGTGGTGTCTACGCATCAATCCTTGTAGGATCGATATCTGCTCTTTTTACTACAAGTGGTCGAGCGAGAGGAGTATACAAGGACAGAAGGAACAAAAAGTATAATACCTACTGACTCAGTTACTGGCTTGTAGGCTTAAATCACAACATTGACGAAGCAGCTAAACAACATACAAGTAGCGTCTACCTCAATAGTAAAGGTAATGCAATCATAATGTAAGTTGTGTGGGGAGAACAACCACAACTTAGCAGATTGTTTTCTATTGGGAGCTAGTGGGATCGAACAGGTAAATTATTTAGGCCAGCCACAGTGAGGTAATAACCCATATTCGAATACATACAATCTGGGTTGGAAAAATCACCCGAACGTTTCTTGAATTAACAACAATGCAGGTGGGTAACAAAGACCACAAAGACCGCTAAGATTCTAGCAAGATCGAATCAAAGCATTGGAAAGCAAAATGGATAAGATGGAGTTTTTGGGGTCCAAATTGGCAGCACAAGAAGAGAACCTTAAAAGGATGCATACAAGCCAGGAGGAAAATTAGAAGAGGATGGAAGCAAAATTCGATCAGATTTTAAAGAATCATGCATCATCCATCTACAATCTGGAAGTTCTGGTAGGCCAATTACCTAATGCTTTATCTGGAAGTAACA
This sequence comes from Erythroxylum alaternifolium, assembly GCA_027478495.1. Classification (NCBI taxonomy): domain Eukaryota; kingdom Viridiplantae; phylum Streptophyta; class Magnoliopsida; order Malpighiales; family Erythroxylaceae; genus Erythroxylum; species Erythroxylum alaternifolium. Next base: position 2,135 of record JANIIA010495272.1, on the reverse strand, counting down.
TTGAGGTGAATCTGAAGGAAAGAATCATGGCCATAAAAGAAAGCAAACATAGGGAAAAAGATGGAAACAAGCAAGAAGAACAAACAATGCTGGAAGTCTTTCCGAGTGGAATAGTAAGCGAGCCGATTAAGGAACTCCAACTTGGACTTCCATATCAAATTTTTGCTCAGAAGAAGCCATCTTTGAGTGAAGTAGCTCAGAATTCTAAGGAATGGGAGTTAAGCGAGATGGTAGACATAACATATCAACTCCAAAAAAAGATCTTGTTAAAGGGGTCATTAAAGGAAGAGGTTATTAATCACATGTCAGGAGAAAGTCCGCATATAGTGCAGAAGAAAGAATACCCAGGAGACTTTTTCATTCTAAGTAATATAAATAGAGTTAAGATAGATCGAGCATTTGCAGATTTGGGAGCAGGTATCAACATGATGTCGTACTTGTTCAGTCAGAAGTTAGGTCTAAAAGAGCCAGAGCTGACTAAGACATTAGTGAAAATGGCTGATAGGACAGTACATTTACTAAAGGGGATCATTAAGAATATGCAGTTACATATTGATAAATTTGCCGTTCCCACAGATTTTTATATATTGGATATTAGTGAAGACGAGGAAACCCATATGGTTCTCGGGAGACCATTTCTAGCTACTACTCGTGCATTTATTGATGTTGATGGGGGCGAGTTTATACCGAGAGTAAGGAAGGAGCAGTTATTGTCAAAAAAGAATTATCATCCTACTCTACCCCCGACAGATATTAAGGAACCTGAACTCTAAGGGGGATGGAAAAACATTGAGAACCTCTAAAATGTGTTTAGGAAGAAACGAACATGTATAAGGAGAAAAAAGGAAAACAATAATGAAGGTGGAGCCCAAGATAAGATAGCCCCTGTATAGAGCCTGAGATCAGTTTATGCACCAATTTCATTTCAGTCATTTGAACCACCATAAGTAAGAAGGAGAGTCGAGCTACCAACGGTAACAAAAGCGATGCATGGGAGGCAACCTATGGGAGTCAAATGGCTTTGTTTGTTTTTGTTCAATTAATCATTCATTTGAATTCCTTAGTTATGATCATGATTGAATTAGATTTGAATGATGTCTGTGTTGGTTTTGTTTAGATTTCAATTTGTTTTCTTTTCAAATTTCTTGTTGATGATATTATCTTGATGTGTTTATAGGTTTTGGGATCATAGAGGATGAAAAAAAGTTTGGAAGAAGGTTTAAAAGTGTGAGGATCACCAATTTCCACGTTCATGGCAATTGTGATGATTCCCACGAGCATGGGAAATCTCTCCAGAAACTTTCTAGAGAGGTTTCCTACGTTTGTGGTGATTCCCACGGACGTGGGAAAGCTCTCATAAAGTTTCTAGAGAGCAATCCCAAGCTCGTGGGAATTGAGGGGATTCCTATAGGTATGAGAATCCCATCCAAGAGGGGTTTAAAATTTTCCTCCCTTTCTTCTCTCATTCATCTTTCAAAAATTTCACTCCCTCTCTCTCCAGAATACAATTTTCTCTCCTCCCACTCTCTAAAACTCCTCATTTTAAATATATTCTTGGTATTTTCTTCATTCCTTTTCCATTACTCATACATTCCTTCACTCTTTTCATATATCAATCATTCAAAAACACAAGGATTTAGGTAGGATTTTATTTTCTCTATCTAAAATATGAATTTCACTCTCTATCTTTCATTTTTTGCAAATTTTCTTCGAACAATGGCTCCACCAAGGACAATGAGTGTTAAGTCAAAAGACTTTACAATGATTAATTTTGATGACAATCAAATAATAATAATGTTAGAAACAAATGAACATTTTTGAAATAGATGTAGAGGGAAATATAGACGCAGAAAGTCAGTACAGACGTAGAAAGTCAATATAGACGCAAAGATCACACAGATGCCAAGATGAAACCTAGACACAAATACAACACAGACGTAGATGCGGAGTCAAGACACAGATGCAGACGCAAAACATAGACGCAGACGCAAAACATAGACATAGACGCAAACGTGAAGGCAACACAGATGCAAACGCAAAGACATAGACGATACCATAAAGAGACATTGGCACGTCAGACAGTTATTTAGTTAGAGTTAGTTACAGAACTCAACTAAAGAAGCGGTTATCAAGAT
>JANIIA010495235.1:0-14925 GCA_027478495.1 Erythroxylum alaternifolium | reverse complement strand
TTTTGTCTATGACTACAATTGATATTTATAGTCTAATTCTCCAACGGTCTTCTTGAGAAAACTGCTTGTAGAATCTTCAGAGATTTGTTATTAGTTGAGTCTTGTAACCAACTCCAACTAACTAACTAACTGACGTTGTAGATTATTCTTCAATTATATTGTCTTGATTTGATTTGTATGCTTCGTCTTATGTCTTCACTTCATCTTATGTCTTCACTTCGTCTTATGACTTCGCTTCGCCTTATAACTTTGTTTTGTCTTAGACATGTGACTTTGTCTGGTCCGTTTTACACTTTGTCTTAGTCAGCTCTTGAATATCATCTTGGTTTGATGATTTGTGCTACTTACATTTATCTGGGCACTTAACGAACTCATCAAAACAGTTCACACACTTCTTTATTATTATTATTTGACTTTTATCAAAATCAATAGAAGAAGTGAAGTCTTTTTGACTTACACTTTTGATTTTTTTTTCTATTTTATACATAAGTGGTGGGGATGTGATTTTATTACAAGCATATGGTAAGAATTCTACTATGCATTGATTGAGAGTTTTGATACTTTTCACCCTAAACACTTGAGTGCATTGAGTAACATCTTAGTAAAGGTGTAAAGACACATATGTTTGATTTCAATGAGATTATGATGTGATTACTATTAATATTGCTTAGGGAGTTAATTTTAGGATAACTTAATTTTAATTGTATGTTAATTTGATTCAGTATAATATTATGATGTATAGTATAAATGGACATATTGAGATTGATGATGGATTGATGTTGTAGATTTATAATATTGATTATGGTTTGCTTGAGGACAAGTAAAAATTTAAGCACGGGAGTTTTTGATAGATTCATAATTGATCATATTTATAACTTATATTTGATGCATTTTTGCTTGATATTTTATACTTTGAGCATATACTTGGTACTTAATGCCTTCTAAGTGTGTATACAGAGTAAAATTGCCTTCACAAACTTAAAGGAGAAGAATTCGGATGAAAACATGACATAAAACGAAGATTCAACTCATAGAAGGGATACACGGTCGTGCATTAGGTTATGCACGTCTCCCAGGCCGTGCAATTTTTCCATTTCAGAGAATTTGGTGATACATAGCTTGATGCATAGTTATGCATTAGCCAAAAACCTACAATTCAATATATAAAGATGCGAATTGAGACTTTAAGGGAGAGCAGATGAAGGGAGGTGATTCCATACATGGAGATCATTCTCAAGGGTGATTTTGGTTTATAGAAATGGAAAACATGAAGAAATCATCGAAAGATCCATCTGAATACAAGATCAAACCTTTAAATTGCAAAAATATTCAATAGAAGACAATCAAGGAGATTTAAAATTATGAACGCGTTGTTTTCAATTCATTTTTCGTTTAGTTTATGCTTTATTTCATGTTTGATAATGTGTAACTAGACGTCTTTTTAGTGTTTAGGTTAGATGAACTCTATGTTGAAACTTTAATATGTTTTTATTCTTTCATTAATGCAATTGGTTTGATTGTTATATTGTGATCAGATTATGTGTTTACATATGTTCTAATATAACCAGGAATATTAGATTATAATCTGATTTCATACGTAGAGATTGAAAAATCATAGGTTTGAATAGATCTACCATAAGCAGAAGGAGTTAATTGCAACCCTAGAGATAGGATGACATAAATCTTCCAGATTAGTGTCAAACCTTATAGAGGGACTCATAAATCCATAACGCAATCCTATAAACTTTAACCTAAGTAATTTGGTTGAAAACCTTAGAATTAGTTATTAATAGACTCAAGGTCAGCTATTAGCATACCACAAGAGTCTCCACGATCCAATAAATCAACAAAACAATTGCATAATATAAGATCAATTTATTAAAGGTTTTGGGGGATTCGAAACCTAGATACTAATTTTTTGATATTGACAATTTTCTTAGTGCTTCCTTAATTCTCTGTTCAATATTGTTGCCTATTTATTTTACTTGCTTTAGTTTTATTTTCTTTTATTAAAAATACAAAACCAATATGTAGGTTAGAAAATAGGAAAAAAAGTAATTACTAGTAATCACTTTATTCATAAGATCGGCCCGTACTTGTCGGTATTAACTACAGCTACACTGTGCACTTGTGATTATTACAATATTGACTAACTTACAAAATAATTCAATCATTAATCATGCTCATATAACTCTAAAATTTTAAAACAAATTGTCTTGTATGAAATATGGCCATAGTAAAGTACACGGGTAAGTGCATCCTATAACTTTATCAAATCGCCTCAAACTTTTCCAAATTCATTCTTTTTTCTCTAAATAAGTGAATTGCGATCTAAGAAACAAAATTAGAATGAATTAAGTAACAAAAACAATAAAATCATTCAAATACATAAGCAAAATGCACTAAATATAAACCTAAAACTATGAACAATTAAGCACTTGTCAAACTTACACTTAAGCATTTACTAATCCTCAAGCAAATCAATTTCATTACTCTCAATGAATAAGCAACAACTCTAAGAATGCATTAAACACATCAAAGATATCAATGAAGATTCTCCACTACTCATTCAATTACAAAGATCATTAATTTCTTAAGCAATTAGTTAATTATATCAAATTATTAATCAGTCCAATTCACTTTATAGTTGTTCAAATTTCAAATCAATCCTCACCATTCCACTTTATGCATAAAGTGAAAATACATTATAAAAATAATAAAATCTTTAAAAAAATTTATACCCCTTGAAAAAACAAAACACTAAATTTAAACAACATAAAGCAAGTAGAAGCCTCTTTGAGAAGTTAACTAGCCTTTTGATGCAAGACTAAACACTTTGTCATAAAAACCCCTTATTACTCAATTAGGTCGCTGTCTTAAATGACTCCTAACACCAGTCTCCTTTTTATTAGTATAAAGCCAACGAATTGAAATTATTTATACTTGATTATTCATATAATACTATTTCTTTTTTCCTTTTTCTTCCTTTTTTTATGTGTAAGGTAATGAAAATGATAAAAGAGAATTCACATTGAACTCAGTGCATATACAAATTATACACAAAGCATCATAATGCATATCAAATATCCATTCTCAAAATTAATAAACTAAATAGAAACCAACTTAATCATTAAAACTTATAACTATTAGCCTAAACAAATCAAATCACAATCACAACCAAATTCATAATGAATTATCTTGATTAACATCCTTTCAAAAAAATTCCTAAATTATTTACTATTAAGATAGTTATAATAAAATTGAAAAGATTTACTACTAAGTCCCTCCCCCACACTTAAGTTTTACATTTTCCTCAATGTATTAAACATACAAGAACAATGAAAAATATGAAAAATAATGGGAGGTGAGGGTAATTGTTATTCCCCTTATATAAAAAGATTTTTTTTAGCTTTGTCTAATGTCATTAACATCCATCTAATGTCAGTGAAATCTTCTTTGTTTTAATGCAAAAGTGTGATGTTGCCTTCATAGCCTACATAACTCCATTAAATCTTAACTAAAGTTTAAAAAAAAGTTAGAACAATAAGTCTAAAGCTATGATTGCAAACTAAACTACTAATAAAAATCCTATAATTTACTTAATTAAAACAAAAATAACTACTTGTTGGGTTGCTTTTAACCAATGCTTCTTTATGAGTCTTTAAGCTAAATTTCTTAGTAAGCACTTCACTTAACCTAGATATATAATTAGTGGCTTGCTTTCACCTGTTTACCCAAATAATGGTTCATTAGCCTACAAATAGGCCATATGTTGTAATATAATAAAGATATATTAAGTCAAATTAATATGAACAAGTAAATTCACTAATGCCTTTTTAATAATAAACTACCAATATAACAAGGAATAATAAAACTCCCTAGATCATTGCTTGACTCAGAGAATTTGTTCTATAGGAAGTAAGAGCTCTCTATACTTCAGATGACTATCGATAATTCCTCGATGGCCTCCTTATTTGGCTCCTCCTCTTCATCTTCCTCTTCCTTCTTTTCTTGAATAGTAGCTTCCTCCTTTTCTTCAACCTCTGGCTCCTCTTCGCTCCTCAAAGTTGTTATATTCACTTATTCACTCAAATGTGGCTCACTGTATCTAGATAAAACTCTTGGCTTCTCTTTAGAAACAAGCTCAATGAGGCTTCCAATTAGAAATCCTATATTGTGGAAGGAGGCAAATCCTCATTTATTACTGTTATTGCAAAAATTCATGTAAAACTTGATCATTCCATGCAAAGTTGGGATAGTTGCTCAAATTATGAGTGTTCCTATATGGGATGTTTTGAGGACAGTTCCCTATGTAAATTAGTTGCTTGCACTTGTAGTTTGGTGCATATAATTCGTAACTGAGGTGGCCAACACTGTAATTGTCGCAACATATCTTGGATAGGATTTAAGCTTTGAAATATGTGTTACCATACCTCTCATTACAAGCTTTTGATGCTACCATAAGAGATGACATATTGTAATCCTAAAAGAATATTTTCATCTCCATCTTTTCATTATGTTTGGTAGTTAAAGTAATAAATACGCAAATCTTGAAAATAAGCCATAAACATAAGATCAAGAAAGAGAGCTATATGAAAAATAAATAAGAACAAAAAGAAAATAAATGCAAAAGGAAAATAGTAGCTAGATTAATGGAAATTAAGTGTTCCCAATATCTTAATCCCTGATAATGACATAAAAATCTTGATTTTATTCTTCTGATCTCTTTCCGTATAGCTCTTTCTAAGCAAGTGCACTTATCTCTTCTATAATATAGGTTATTGAGTACCAAGTTTCTATCCTATAGAATATGAGTAGTAGTAGTAACTCTTTTCCTATTATCTAACCAGACAAATTAAGGTGATGATGATAGATCAATTTCAAAAATAAAACAATAAAATAAGAACAAATTAACACAATTGATTAACTAGAATGATGATTAAGCTAAGAAACAATCAATGAAGATAACGATACCTAGATTTTGAATCCCTTATGACTTCTCATGTAATAAAGAATTCACACATCAATTTAATTTAAAGTTCATTAAATAGTGAAAATTTCTCAATTATACTAATATCTTTCTCAGGATTATTAACAAATAATCTTAGGTTGATTAATCAAAATCTCTTTCTAATTTAAACCCCTAGAATTACAATTAATCAATTTCTAAATTTTGCTTTTAGTTTCGACCCTAGTCTAAGATTATTAACCACTAATCCTAAGGTAATTAATCAAAATATTTTTCTAATTTAAACCCTTAGAATTGCAATTAATCAATTTGTGAATTTTGCTATTAAGCTCGACCCTAATCTAGAAGATTTATGTCATCTTATCTCTAAGTTTGTATGTAACTCTTTTTATTTATGCTTGATTGATTCATACAATGGATTTTCAATATCAATTATATGAAATCAAACATGAATTAATACACAAACAATATTAATTCAAGAATAATAAAGAACATATAATTGAATGTCAATGAAACAAAAGAATAAACTAAAATGAAATGAAATCATTACAAGGTCCATCTCAGGGTTCATCTTATCTGGATACCATAAAGGGTTTAGTTCCTAATCATATAAAACATATCATTAAAAATAAAGGGGAAAATAGAAAATGAAAGGAAACATGAAGAAATCCTTTTTAATCTTCAAGAAACTTACTTTAGATTGATGAAAATTCAATCTAAAAGGATATTCTTGCTTGTTCTTCATATTTTTTGCCAGTCTAGGTCATCCAAAATCTTTCTTGAACAAAAATCTATTTTTTGATTTATTTCATCTATTCCATGATCGGAATGGGGGCGGGTATACGTTACACCACGATTTTGAATCAGAAGAGAGATTCACAAGCGGCCTAATATTTATTCCATAAGGGCTTATTTGATCCAATTGTACCACGTAATCTTTTAAAAGGCATTCTGAATGAGTTATTTCATCTCCATGCTTTCTTTCCTTTGAATCGAGCTTCCTTCATACTTTTCCTTTTAGTATTAACTTTTATTATTCAAAAAATAGGTTTCTAGGTAGTACACAGGCAAGTACACAAGTGTGTACTTGCCTAGGTACTTGAAAATTATAAGATCCTCGAATCCAAAAAACGAGCTCATAATCTAATCATAGGCAAGTACATAAGTGTGTTCTTCTCAAACACGAGCATGTTCATGCCTATGTAACTCTCTAGGACTTTAAAATAACTTCTTATGTGAAACATGGCCATATTGAAGTACATAGTAAAGTATAAGGGCGTGCACTTGCCTATGTACTTTTTCTGTAGCTTCACAACTTCATCAAAATAGCTCCAAATTGCCTTAAACTTGTTCGTATTCATTTTTTTCTCTATATAAGTGAATTATAAAAAAATATGAATGAATTAAGTGTTAGAAAAAAATAAAAACACTTAAATTGATCATTTTAAATAAGTGTCATCTTCCCTTTTATAAAAGAACACTATAACTCTATACAAACAACCATACGGATCAATATAAATCATACCAATACTCAATACATGTAACATCAGCCTAATTTATAGAAAATATCATCAATAATTAAAAATAAGTACTATATACACTTTACAATCATAATACCGTCTTTAAGTACAAACCATACTCTTGTTCAATGCAAACTATACTAGTACTCTATTTATTTAATACTATGTACACATGCAAAAAAATACTTTTATTCATTACAGGTAAATAAGATATAAACTCTTAAATGGGAATATATTGAGTGGAAGAAAAGAATATCATGGTTTAATATAAACCACACCAATGCTTAATATATTTAATACCACCATTGCAAACCACCACGCATCTTAAATAAGTAATGGCTTTAATGAAATATAGGAATATGGTATAAACTATACCCCCACCTTAATATAAACTATTCTAGTACTTTATCTATTTAATACTAAATCTACGTACAAAAAATACCATCATTTATTCCAGATAAGGAAGATGTACACTTTTAAATGGGAATGTATTAACTGAGTAAAAGGATACCGTACCGAAATACAATCTATACTAACACTCAATAAATTCAATACCATAACTACAAACAAAAGGTACTAGGACACATTTAAAATAAGTAACAAATTTAGTGAAAAATGGGAATATCATAGTACCTTATCTCAATACAAACTATAATAGTACTCTATTTATTCCATATAATGTCTATGTATAAAAGTACCATCATTTATTACGAATAAGAAAAACTTACACTCTAAGATGGGAGTAAAATGAATGAGTGGATAGAATATCATGCCTTAATATAAAAAACATTAGTAGTTAGTCCATTTAATACTACTGTTATTAACAAAAATCAATATCATACGTTTAAAATAAGTAATAGCCTTAGCGAAAAATGTGAATATCATCTATGACTAGAAATCATATCTACCCTTAACATAAACTATACTAGTATTTATTCTACTCAATACCATATTTACATGGAAAAATGTCATCATTTATTATAGATAAGTCATACCTACACTTTTAAATAGCACTACAATGAGAAAATGCAACAAAATTTGATACACGTCGATGTAGTAAATTTTTTAAAAGGCCTTGTCTAATATAGTCAGATACACTCTTATATGGTCAACCTCGTAACAAATTGTTTCTATTAAATTGTTTGGTGAACATAATTAAATAAATGATTATATGGTTAAGTGTGCTTTTATTGGAAATTTTGATGAGAAATATTGAACTACTTAGTTTGGTAGTTGATTGCATAAAATTGTGTTTGTTAAAATTTAGTCTAACACATTTTAATGCACAACCATGCATTTAATTGTATTCTAATTAAAAACTTGAATTAAAAAAAGTGCACTAAAGTATTTCATTAACATATTAATTACATGGTATTAACAACTCTATTATGTGGTCAATCATGTTCTTGCTTAAAATTTGGTAAAGACTCATTCATAGGTCAGTTATGATATCAAATTTTCATGATAATATATGGTATTTTATAATACTGGGAATTTTACTTGGAAAGGAGAGGGGTGTTCATGATAATTGCCTTTAAATTATGTTTATGAAAGGAGTACAAGTGAAGATTTACTAATAGTTATTAGCCTTACTAAAAGATATGTCTTCTTTTTTTAACCCTCTATTGTCATTTCGAATTCTGGCAATTTTAATTTGTCTATATTGAATTAATAATCTTAGTCCTTATCTCATGAAAAACTATTTTCTTATTGCTTATCCTAGCTAAAGTAAAATACTTGAGTAAGGAAAAAACTCATCGATCCCTCTAAAGATCTTTTAACTATTACTTCAATTATTGTTATATCTATCTAATATGTACAATACATAAGACTTAACCTATATCATTCTTTATGTTCTTCTCTTAAGCCTTTTCCACTCATTTTAAATAAAAGCTCATAATTTCACTAGCTTATAGTATCAAGCAAAAGTTAAATAGGAAAATATTGAGATAATGAAGAAATGAATTTGTGTAGGGTAAATTCTTGAACAAAACTTTGATTATAATAAGGAATATATGCAAACAAAGTTTGTTCCTTCATAACTCAATAATTTTGTCTATGTACGATTTCTGATTTAAAGATTAATATTATGTTACATGAATATATTTACATAGAAGTGAGTGAATGGTAACTAGAGAAATATTGAAGATTGTGAAAAAAAGGATTAAGATTATGAAAAATAGGGTCTTTGGTTGTATAAATTTCTAATCAAAACTATGATTATAATAAGAAATATACCAATTGAAATTCCTTTCTCCACATTTTAATATTTCTATCTATCTAAGGTGTCCTCTCTAAAATAAAGAAACATTAGGATAACATAGAAGGAGCTCTGGTGGTGTAAAACTTTTATCAAAGTTCTAATGCAGGAAAATGAATATACACCCATAAAGGTTCCTTCTATTATTAATTGATATTTTAGGATGTCCATAAATAATCATTAATCAAAATAGATGTTTAGAGAGACAGAGAGACTCTTCCTTCTCTCTAAGATAGGGAAAGCTTTACTGGTATAATTCAGTTATGTTCTCTTTAGTCTCTCTTATCTTGTTGTGTTCCTTTGCTCAATTACTTCATTATCTAGCATGTTTATTAGTTTATTTGTGAGCTTTTGGATTCACTTTTCTACTGTCAAGAGAAGCTTCTTACCTTAAAGGGTTTTTTGGTTTTTCATTAAACTTTTTGTCCTACTACCTCACATCTTATCATTTAATGAATGAATTTTTAAACATGTTTATTGCCACTATCTAATTTTTTTCATAACTTATAGCTGCCAGCTCTTTCAGATTTGGTAAAGGAACTTTTAATGTTATTATATGCCCACCCTTACCATTTGATCTCATAATCTTTCGCTCTATTCATTGCTTAAGATTCCTATTTTTGCTTCTCCTATTACTATTCCTAACTCTCAACATATGGTAACCTTAGTATCCCAAACCATAGAACCTTCAAAATCTCCTATTATGAATCCTCAACTTAATCGGAAAAAGGTGGTAAGAGAGAGCTCTAATGCACTCTGGAATATTTTCCCCTTATAATTTAGATGGTTGTACAATTTTTGCCCTTGAAATTGGAGTTTTGAAAGAAAGAGCTAAAAGCTAGACATCAACACCGATAAGCTTTTTCTTAGGTAAATTTCCCCCATTCCCTTCAATTAATAATTATACCATTAAGAAAAATAAGGGGAGAGGTTGTGTGAAGAATTGTTATCCTCTTTAAGTTCTCAAATTGATTCTAGAGCTAAAGAAACTTTGGAAGCAAACCCTTCGCATTTCCAAAATTCTTGTTTGTTCTTACAACCTTGAAGTTCCAGTATTTTCTTATTTTATGTCAAGTATGAGAATGTACCTATATATATTAGCATCCATAATGTTCCATTCAAGTAATGGTTAATAAAAGGCTTTAGTTTATTAATAAATTACATAAGTAAAACCATATGCATAGATGAAATTACTACTTTAAGAAAAAAGAATTTGGTATGCCATATTCTGGGTAAATGTTGAGATGGATAAGGATTTTCTTGATTCCATTCCTTTTATAAGACTAAGGGAAGGTGAAACCTTATTTGAAGATTCTATTCAAGTTTCCTATTAATAGAGACCAACGCTAAAGCTTCAAGGAAAACAATGGAGAGTAATTTGGAGAAGATTCATTAAAGGGGACTTCTTTGAACTTATAGGCCTTGAATCTTAACTAAATGGGATTGCATGTATAAATAATTTACATCTTACTACAATGGCAATTTTAAATGAGATATAATGTATTTTATAGGAAACAAATGTTTCTATGGTAAAATTTTTTAAGACTATTAAGGTTTAGACTAGGGAGGAGGAAATAAATGGTCTAGATATTACAATTGTGAATTCTGTCACACCTAAAGTCAACACGATGAGCTTTTCATAATATGAGGCATAAGCAGATGCAATAAATCAAATGGAATCCATAGAGACGTCCCATACATTTCCTATTAATTATGAAAGCTAATGAGATAAGCACTAAAGATTTTAAGATTAATAATAGAAGCAAGTTGTGTACAAGGAATAAATCAAAGGGATCTAATCTCAAAAATCCCCGAGATGTCCATAATTTCATGGAATATGAGGGGTATAAATTGGCCTAAAAAATAACAGAACCTAAGAGAATTTATTTTGGAAAATAATCCTATTATCATAGACATTTCGGACTTTAAGATTAATCCAGAAAACTTCTTAAAGTTAAAATTTGTGGGCAACTATTGGTCCTTTTTTAACTATCAACGTCATCGTTATGGTCATATAGTGATAACTTTTAATTCTAAATAAGTTAAACTAGATGTTCTTCAGATGTGTGATTAAGTCATGCATATTTTAGAGACTTTTCTTCAAGAGAGCATAATGGTAGCTACCTCCTATATATATGGCTTTAACTTTGTTTCTTAAAGAAAGTTATTATGGCATAATCTTTAATGTATACACTCTACATCAAGACCTTTCGTTAATTCTTAGGGATTTTAATAGCACCCTATATATGTCAGAAGTAGGGAAATGTTTGTTCGAAAAAACTTTTCAAGTAACTTTAGAAAATGTGTTGAAAAGATGGAAATAATTTATTTAAAGTTTGGGGTATACTTTTTTATTTTGAGCAATAAGTAAACAATAAGATGGAGCTAAATAAAGAAGATAGATAGGGCACTTATGAATAGAGGCCATATTTCTAAAGAGCAAACTATCTTTCTGAATCCTTTATTCTCACATAATTCCTTATTATTGTCCAAGATATGTTCACTAATTGTAAGAGAAACTTCCCGTTCATATATAATAACTTATTTGCAGAGGAAAAGATTCAGATCTCATTTTATTCACCTCATCATAAATAGAGGAACTACTAACTTTCGGCAAGATAACTAGTTATTTGTAGGTCCACTAGAGGAAATGGATGACGCTTCAGATTTTAGACCACTAATTCAGTAATAGACTATAGTTTTTAAAGCTCTAACAATAAAGGAACTAATTAGATAAGTTCTAGTTCCCATTCCATTGAAAGATGAAATTATGTGGGTATCTATCAATTATAATTATGACATAATTATATGGAAGCACATCTCCAATGGCATTTTCACTAATCAATCATATAGACATGTGCTTGCTAGCAATTGAGACTCTCCCTTAGACAAATCTTGTCTGTTTCAGTCACCAAAAACCACGAGCTTCCACCAATATATGGTTTGCAATAAAGAATAAGCTACAATTGTTGAAATAACTGTAAAATTCCTTCACCTCACAAATTGTTGCATTCTTTGTAAAAAAGTTGAGGAAAACTCAAATCACTTATTCTTCCAATACAACTTTGTTATTAAGACTTGAAAGCATTAATGAATAGATGTCTGATTAATGATTTCCCAAAATACTTAAGTCAGACCAAGGTTTAGTGCTTTAATATGAAGTTTCCAAATAAAAATATCAAATGGTGTTTTTGTATTTCTCTATCATTTCTGGTTATATCAGTATAAGATGAAAGAAACAATCATATTTTCCATAAAAAATGCCTATCTAAAGAGCAGTTTCCCAACTAGCTAATGTAGTTTATTAGAACTCATATTAGTATCCACATGCCTAAGTTCTAGGACTTATAGTTTATCAACCACAACTGGAGGGTATGAACACATCCTATTTGGTGCAATAGTTTGTATTTCTTTAGTAAGCTTATAATAGTATTATCGTTGTAATTTGTAAGTTGACTTGGACTTGTACTCCTTGTTTGCCTTTTATGACTTAATTTAATTCAACTTTTCTCAACAAAAACTACATAAGCTCTTTTATATGAAATTAAAAATATCAATAGTAAAGACATGCCAACATATATGTGTCTTTGAATATTTGAAATAAATAAGTAAAGATAAAGTATTGATTAAAATAAAAAAATCTTAGGAATATATTATTCAACTAACTTTCATTAGTTATTTTTAAAAAAGGACTTATAATGCAAAAGCAATTTGCTTGACATAAGGATTAAATTTCATTTAAGTCACTCTAAAATTTAAGAGATGTAAGTATAAATATCAAATATTTGAGAAGCATCAAACTATTTTTATTGAAACATAGATTAGAAGATCAAACCATATTCTAAAATAATATGTCCTTTTAAAATTATTGACACATCCCTAAAGAATGTACAATTAGGCGTGAGCTGCTCCAATATGGCTGGTAATCTTTTTTATACTTAAAGGCTTTAAACTTACAAAAGAAGTTTAATTATCTAAAAAGTGTAATTCTAATCAAGATGGGGTTGAATCAGATGACGAGGTTAAGCCCTAATAAAATACTAACTAAGGTATTTAGTAAAGGTTGGATTCAACTCTAATAAAGATAGTTTAAGTTAAACTATACAGCAAATAAGAATTGCATACAAAAGGGAGACATCCTAAGTTCTTATAGCACTACCATTAAGCGTAATTACTGATCTTCTTACACACTTGACACCCTTTAACTTTAAGAATTGAGCATCATAATGTTTGTTTTAGAACATCCTTAGAATGTTAGCAGTAATTTTTGCAAGTTTACAAAGTTGAGATAAACATAATGGGCCTACACGAACTCATTTTACATAATTTGAAATTATCTATGTGAATCTAATTGAAATTTTTAGATATTGATATTCGAAAAAATATCAAAATAGTTGAGCTATCACAACCTTATAAAAGAATAATGGACTTCAACGAAAGCAATGTATTTGCCAATATCACTTGAAGAATTAACTCCCTTGAAGCCCCTTGCATCTTTGAACAACCTAAAGGCCAAGAAACTAAAAATTTAATGTTACGAGAACAAGTGAGACACCTGCTACAAAGCTAATTTAAGAATGAAATGAACTATACCTACACCTTATAACTACCATTACAAGGAGCCCTATTTATATTATGTAACTCTATATTCTTATAATCATTTCCAATTGAGCATGACATCTAAATACAACACCCCCTATAAGGAACCTACAGCCATCCACACACATAGTAGCCAAATTCCTATACATGTACTCAATGTTGGATCGAAAAATAAAACATGCATCGATTTGGAAGAAACGGTGGATTTCAAAACTTTTTAGAAATCAAAATTTCAGTCGAAGCAATATATCCAAACCAACATGCATAGCCACACATGATAAGGTATAAGGAAAAAAACATTTTCATAATCATAAGATGAAAAATATTACCAACACCTTCGCTACAGCTTTAACTCTTTGCTGTGCTATCCTATCCTTGGCAATTTATCCTCTCCTAGGTGATGTATCCTCTTCACCTTATTGTATCCTCTTCTTGATATTGTATCCTCAACCAATCTGATCTACCATTTGTTCTTCTTGGACAACTTGGTTAATAAGATCCTTTGGTGGGAAAGGAGAAGAAAACTTTGGAGGAGATTTTTCTTAGCAGAAAGTAGCCAAAAAATAAGACACTCTCAAGTAATTTTCGGCTCACTATGCAAGATAGGAGAGAGAGAGTCAAAACAATGCAAGAACCCCTTCTTAGACCCTCTCAATTTCAGTTAGTCTCAAAGAAAAGAAGAAATTTGCATCAAATGCATGACTTCTTTTTTAATCAATCGTAAAGAAGCCAACAAATGAGACTCTTCCCATTTGTCTTCAAGATGGCTATATGAAAAGACAATTAACCTAAATGTGACATACCAATTTCGATTTTTGACGATGAAAGAAGGCAGATGGTCCATCAAATGTATCTCTTTCTTCTTTAATCCAATGAATGCTAATAGATTACATGCTATCATTAAAAGACCACCATTAAACTATTTAATGATAAGGTTATTACTCCATTTAATGATGATAAAGCGTTTTAAAAAACATCTTTAATATAGAAAACTAATGTTAAATATGCAGCTGCACAATTACCCACTAAAATCGAAATTCCATCTCCATTTATCTTTAATAACTTTGTTTTAATTTAATTAATCTAATTAAACCAAAGTCTAGCCCATTTCTAAATGTTCATTTGGGCCTCTATTTAACCATTAATTAGTACAAGCCCAACATTCAATCATGGGCTTTAAAATCTCCATTTATATTTCCTACTTAGCTTGATAACCTTCCTTGAAGCCAAATGGGGGATCTTACTAGACTTAGATAATTCAAGCTCCAATAAGCCTAGAATTAATTTAATCTCATTAGAATTAATTCTAGCTTATTAACTAAATATAATTCCACTAAAGACAATTAGTTGAAATCTTAAATTACTAAATATTATGAGAACACATGTTTCAATATGCCCAATTGCAAACTCTAATATGAACCATATTATAGCCATCCGTACAATAAAGGGTAAAATTACCCTTTTGCCCTTATGTTGGTTTTTCCTTCTAGATCTCCAGTTTTACTCTATATGATGATTAAAACACAAGATCTCATCATAGTGTCAAGACTTGATGGGTAGCTAGTCCATCAAACTAC
>JANIIA010495224.1:0-14927 GCA_027478495.1 Erythroxylum alaternifolium | reverse complement strand
CCCTATCACTGTTCACAGATGCATGAGCATGAGATGTATTCATTTACCACACTTGGACCCGTTTCTCTGGTCCGACCTGCTCCCTGGAAACGGGATGTTACAATGATGGTCCCATCTAAAGATGCAAAAATCAACTACTTAGATGGATAATTTGATATATTTTCAAATCTTAGCATTTATATTTCCAAATTGAATCTATGGTATGGTCACTCTCTCATTAAATAGTTCCATATCTATCAAATATCATACATGTCTCATTCTCTAATTGTTGAAAAGAAAAGATGTCATTCCTAATTGTTTTATTTATATTATAGGAAAATATCTAGCTAAAATATTTTCAAAAAGACCATTCAGGTGCCAATAGATCTGAGGCAAAGAACCATGATTTAGTTATATCCTTTTTTGTAAAAGCTTAATCAAATAGCATCCTTTGAAGCTTCATTAATGTTAAAAGTATCATATAACTCCAAAATATTAACAATATATGTATTTGAGTCCTCATCTAATAACCCATCAAATTGTACAAATTATTAAATCATATTAGTCATATTGGAATTGTTCTCAAAATTATTGGCCTACGATATTAGCTTATGAAATTTAGTAAACAAATACAAGATCAAAAAAAAATTTCTAAAATATATAAAGGAAAAAATGTTGATTAGATTAAGAAAAATAAAAATCGTTCTTACTATCATACACTTTGATTATAGTGTCACAAAACTTATTGTTCACAATATAAATAATTCTAAAGATCAACTAGGCAAGTGCTTCTATCACTCTTATAGTATACTCTATTGAGTACGTGTATAATTCCTACTAGGACTACGAGTACAAATTATAATTATATTTCTACTATATAACATAACAAAATTAATGATTCATTTAAACGAAGGGATGAACTAATTGAAATTACTAATTTAAAGTAATAGACTAAAGTAATAAATAAGAATGAAGCAATTAATTGATAAACAACATCTAGGTGTAAAATCCCCTTAGAACCTTTATATGCTTAAATTTAAATTGATTAAATTATTAACCTTAGATTGTTAGAGTGATAGAAATTGTAAAGATACAACCATATTCTTTCTCTAGGAATACAATCATATTCTTAAGTTAATTGGTTAAAACTCTTTATAATTAAAACCCTTAAAAACACAATCACTTGTTCTATAAATTTCTTTATTAGATGTGACTTTAATCTAAAAAGTTTATATGTATCACAAAGATTCCGTACAAAATTTATTATTCATGATAAAAATCAATCTATTCATATCCTTGAGTTGATTAGTTAAAAACTCTTTTTAATCAAAACTTTAAGAAGGCATTAATGTGTTCTATGAATTTCTTTGTTGGATGTGAATCTAACCTAAAATATGTGATCATATCACTAATATTCTATATAACTCTTATTATTAATGCTAAGATCAATTTATACATTTGATTTCTCAATCCTTATGTAATGAAATCTAAAATTGAATTAAAATGATGGCAATTTCAATTCAGATATAAGAAGTAATTGTTAATAATTCACAAGACAATTTCGATCTTTCATTAAATCAAAGAATAAATCTGAAAATAGTTATAGAATTCATCCTATCTAGATGTATCTTAATTTAGTTCCTACTAAGATGAACAAAAAAATAATAATTTAGAAAGAAAATAAAATAAAATAATTTAGAGTTAATTACCAAAAAAAGCCCAAACTTTCGTCAATTTTTTAATTATAGCCTGAACTTTAAAAAGTAGCAATAAAATGCCCAAACTTTCAATTTTTTCAATTCTAGCCTAAACTTCAAAAGGTAGCAATAAAATGCTAAAACTTTCAACTTTCTTCAATTCTAGCCTAACATTATTTATTGTCCTCCTCAGCCCTTATCCTTTTCTTTTCTGTTTTTCTTCTGACGTCCCAGTCTACTCTTGTATTATAGCATAATGTACCATTAAGCTCTTCATTTTTAGTTCGTCCTCCTAATGCCCTTAGTATGAGGGCATCAGGGCTTTGTAATTTAAAAACCAAAGGGTGAGTGCGTCAAGAGAACAAACTGAAAATGAAGGGAAAAACTAAAATCAAAGCATAAGGTCATCGAGGATATGTAATTTGATTTAAGTCATTTTTAAACAACAACGTCATTTTAATTATGTGATTAAACAATACCATTTCATTAATCTTCATTTTTTGTTTTAATTTTGGTTTTTGTGTATTAATAGTTAAGGTTTCTCAAACACGTTGCAAGCCACATCAGTAAACTTAGTAGAAACATTAAAGTTGGGTTAGAATTGAAAAAATTGAAAGTTTGAGCATTTTATTGTTACTTTTTAAAGTTCGGGTTAGAATTGAAAAAAATTGAAAGTTTGGGGCATTTTATTCCTACTTTCTAAAGTTCAAACCATAATTGAAAATTTGACAAAAGTTTTGGTTTTTTTGGTAATTAACCTAATAACTTATTATTATGGATTTTGAAATTTTGATGTTCTTCCTCTTATTACGATGGCAATATCTTTCTTTCTTTCCAAAGTTGCTTCTTTCTATCTCTAATTACTCTATTTTACTATTAAATGATAACTATTGTCACAATAGTCCCCTATAATTTTTATTCTCAGAAAACCCAAAATATTTTACTTAAAACAAAATATAGGTCAAATTAAGTGCTAAATCCTATAAAAATTCTCAAAATAAAAGAAAATTGCTTTTAAAATCGTATTGAAAATATGGTCTAACTATTATCACCAAAATAAAGATTGATTAATTGATAATATCAAATAAGTATTTACGGTTTCAAATCAAGCTGATTGAGATTTTATTGTAATTGCAAGCATAAGGTATAACTATTGCTAGCACTGGCAAGTACAACTTGATACTACAAAAACTAAAAAAACTAGTACTTATGGTCTTTCCATTATCTAGTCTAACAAATTATTGTGATGATGATTCATCATAATTAAAATTAGAAAAATAAATTAAATTTAATTAACATAATTAACTAACTGGAATAAAGATTAAACTAAGAAACAATCAAAGAAGATAGTGGTAAAGAGCAAGCTCAAAATGTTCCTCTCAAACCTAAAGAGTACTAAAGTTTTAGATATAGTTGAGGCTAAAGAAAAGCTTCTCGAAGCATAGAATAAACTATATCATTATCCACTAAATGAGAAATTGAGAAGAGAAGAGATAAGGGCTCTGGAAAATATTTAAAAGCAACAAAAGCACAATGCTTTATTCACAAACCAAACACTAGAATCATGTGGTTAGAGCAATGGGATAGATGTAATGTTTTCCTCTTCAAATCAATTCAAATTAGAAGAAATATGAATAGAATTGTGTGCTTAATTAATGAAAAAGGGGACAAGGTCTGGGATTAATAAGAACTAAAGAAACTTGTCTTTCATCACTTCTTGAACTTATTAGGAATTAATAGTACTTCAGGAATTTTAGTGCAGGATATTTACCCATTCATTACTCCCCCTAAAGATCATGTTTTAATAATAATCACATTATTCCTATCATCCCTGAATGTGTCCTTATATAATTCAAATCCTAACAAAGCACCTAGTCTTGATGGCCTAAATGTTTATTTTTTGAAAGAAAACTTGGGAACAGACAAGGTATTTTATTTACAAAACAGTGACTGAATTCTTCAATAATGAGATCCTATTGAGGGAACCTAACCAAACACATCTTTTTCTTATTCGTAAATTCCCTAATTCAAATTAATTGAATGAAACTATCTATAAGATCATCTCCATCATTCTAGCATAAGGGTTGAATTTATAATAGATACTATCACTAGTAAAACACAAAGAACATTCATTAAAGGCAAGTCCAATAGGGATAATGTTCTTTTAACTCAAGAATTTCTTTAAGGGTAGCTAAGAAGGGGTACAGGTCAATCTTGTTTACCCAAAGTTGACTTTAGAAAAACTTTTGATTCAATTTGATGGGATGTGTCTTATATTTTTCACTCAATTGTTTTAGATTTCTTGATTTTTTTCATCTCTTGGGTGATCTAGTGTGTTACAATAACCTCCTACAGTGTACTTGTGAATGGTGAATACACATATTAGTGTAAAGAAGGAAAAGGAGTTAGGTAAGGGGATAAGGAATTTGTATGGAAGTGTTACTTAAAATCTTTTCTCGTAGCATTAGTAACTTTTCGGTTTCAAATTCCACAAAAAATGTTCCAAATTGAAGCTTTTCAGTCTTACATTTGCATATGATCTCCTTAAGTTCTGCAAGGCTAATATTGATTCTATCAATACTTTACTTAAATCCATTAAGCAATTTTCTAAACTTTCAGGCATTGAGATAAATGCATAAAAGATTCATCATATTATCGAAATATGTTATGCTCAAAAAGGATTGTTTAAGGAACTAGATTCAAAATGCTACAACCATATATCACTTAACTAGGAGTACCTGTCACTAATGTCGGGCCTATATATAGGAATTGTAGTAAGTTTTTTAACAAAGTTAAAAGGAGAATAGGAAATTAGTGTAATAGAAGCCTATTTTTTGCAGGTAAACTTCAATTGATAAAAATTGTGTTATCTAATATTCAAAAATAGTGGTTAAACCATTTGATTATCCCACAATAATTAATCAAAGATATAAAGAGAATTATGAGAAATTTTTTATGGCATGGGGATCTTCACATAAATTTAAGGGCTAAGTTGGCTTGGAATTAATTATGCAAACCACTAAATTAAAGGGTTCTTAGAATCAGATCACTTTAAGTAACCAATAAAATATTCAAAGGAAAAGGGTTTTTAAGTTGCTAAAAAATAAAGTGAGCTTGTGGTTAATGTAGATGCATTCTTATCATCTTAAAATTGCAAACTTTTTGGAGATTAAAACAAGTCAGTCCTTATCTTAGAAACATACTAAAATCCATAAAATTAGACCCAAAATTTTCTTGGAAAATCCCATATTAGTATTAGGAAGCATATTAGTTTGTGGTTTGATAATTGGAGTACATAAGGCCTTTTATTTGTTATACCTAGTATTTATCAACTCTAGTAGGTAATGAAACATGAAGAAAAATTTTATGAATTAATCAACAACAATGAATGGTCCCTTAAGTTTAAAGGATTTAGTAGAACCAACAAAGTAATCCTAGCTTACAAACTAAACTAAGATAAGAATGACAAGATTATGTGGACCATAAGCTTTTCAATGATCTACAATAAAAACAATATACTATGGTATCTTCATGAAGAAGGACTCAAGTTCATTTGACATAAACTGGTATTGTTTAAGAAATATGTCCCTAAAATATCTTTCATTGCTTGGCTGACATTGAAGAATATATTGAACACATTAGATAAAATCAAGACATATCTAAATCATATTTATTGCCTCTATAAATAGTAAAATGAAAGTAAAAACCATTTATTTTTTAAATGCCCTTATATCCTAGACTCCTGGATATGCATCTAAAACCCATTCAACTTTGCATATACAAGAATTGAATGGGATAACTTAATTCCATTAGTTTTCAAAGCTATCTTCCCTAATTAGAAGACTCTTCTATTAATGCATGGCTTCTGTGCCTAGATATATGAAGTATGGAGGGAAAGAAATTTTAGGAGATATAGGCAAAAGTAAATAAGTTCACAACAGTTCAAGGTAAACATTATACACTTTATTAAGGAGATGATTTTTTTTCATTTTAAGGATGTAAAACTATCCATTTAAGTTGAAATACCTAGGAATTGAACTAGCAATTCACTAGTACATTGCTACTCTAAAACATTTAGGATCTTCTTTTTTCAGGTCTTGTATCTCATAATATGGTAACTTTATAGATGCTTTTTGGATTATCCATCTTATATGTAGCTAGCTTAGTCTAGCACACTTAATTTTCCAAGTTTATGGTTTCTTTTTTATAATATAATTATTTTAATTTCTGAGAAAAGAAGACAGTGATACCTGAAATATGAATCCCCCTAGGACTTTTCATATAATCATAATTCCCCTAATCAATTTAATCTATATTTTATTAAACTATAGAAATTCCTCAATTATTTTAATACCTTTCTTAAGACTATTAGCACCTAATCCTAAGTTGATTAATCGAAATCTCTAATTACATTAATTAATTTGTGAGTTTCACTATTTGGTTTGACCCTAGTCCGAAAGATTTATACTGACCTATCTCTAATTTTGCATGCAACTCCTTTTAGTTATGATAAATATATTCATACAAAGGATTTCTCAAAATCAATTACATTAAGTCATATATGAATTAATATGCTAGCAATATCAATTCAAAAGTAATTAAGAAAACATAATTGAATATTAATAAAACATAATTGAATATTAATAAAACTAAAGAATGAATTAAATTAAAGTGAAATCACTGTAAGTTCTATCATAAGGTTTATCTAATCTAAGTACCAATAAAGGCTTAGTTCCTAGTCATAGAAGACATAACGCCAAAACTAAAGGACAACCAAAAAATTAAAATAAACATAATGAAAACCCTTTTAATCTTTAAGAAATCCACTCTGGATCATGTAAGTCTACTCTGAATGTGTTTCTTTGTTTGTTCTTTACTTTTTCTATCATCTTAGGTCATCAATTTATGTTTCCCGAGCACCTCCTTGCTTTTCCTCCTAATTTTTCTTTTTTAGTTCAAAAAATAGGGTTCTAGGTGCTACACAGACATTAACATAGTCATATTAATTACAAATCACAAAATTCTCAAGTCTAGAATGAACACGTGCTCAAAATAAGAACATTAGCATCAATATGAGCTTGTTGATGACTATGTAACTCTTTAGAACACTAAAGCCACTTATTTGCATGAAACATGGCCATATTGTGCTATATCCATATCAACATGTGTGTGTTAGTGCCTATGTTGAATTCTAACATCTTCCTAACTGTTGATGGTAAAACCTATCTACTTATTTTATGCTCAAAAATCGTAAGTGAACAGGTTGTGACTTGTAGTTAAAAAGAATAGATATCGATCCCACAAGGATTGATGCCTAGATACCACTTAATTTAGAAATTTTTTTTAAGAAACGAAATTGATAAATGCAAATAATCTAGAAAATTAAATTAAAATTAAAAGACTAATGTAAACAATAAACAATACGGCAACTGCAGAAAATCTGAATTCAAGAATCTAAGTGATAGAGATTACTTTTTCCTTATTTTGTCTCCCTCCTATTTTGTTGATTGAATTATATCTTACCCTAGATTTCTAAATTTACTAATTTCCCTCTCTCAAGGCGTAACTATTTGTCCCTAATCAAATTAACGAGAATCGATTGCATGATCTCAACCTACCTAATGACTCTATAGATTGTACTAGTTATTAAACTATCCTATAGGTGATCAATTGACTAATCGAGATATCCCTTCTAAATATTCAATTAACATGATGATTGCTAGTATATAGGTCGCCAACTCTCGTTGTACAATCCTACACGAATTTCATCTCACTCATTCTCTCAATTTGTTGCAAGGTGACAATTAAGAACAACAATAAAAAAAGACAATTGTATTCAATTCAATAAAATAGGTGTTTTGTCAAAATAATTTAAAAGCAATCCCTAAAATGAATTCAGCCTAACATGGTCTCCATAACATCATCAACAATCAAATAAACCATTTTTACAAAGAATAAAAGAGGTTAAAATGACAAAAAATTGAATATAAAGACTCCTTTTCTTCTTTGTCAAAATCTAGAATTTTGGTGTTGATGTGCTATTTTGCCCAATCTTGATGATGATCCTTGTCTTCAATCCTTCATCAATGATCCAAACATGTATTCTTCACTCAAGAATAGTGTTTCTACAGGTGGGTGTGTCTCCCTTGAAGATGGAGGTTTAATGATGTTTTTATAGTCCAAAAATTCTAGGTTTAATGAAGCCTCGCAGATTGCTTCGGATTACAATTCCCATGTTCATAGGAATTTGTATGATTACCATGAACATGGAAATTACACACAGATGCACTTCTCATTTTTTCTATAATTCCCACGTTTGTGGGAATTTGCATGATTCCCACGAACATGGGAATTTGGCATAGATGCATTCTCCTTATCTTCTCTTCTTTGATCTTTTGTTTAACCTCCAAGTTGCTCCCCCTTCTTTCATACACAATAATAGTAAATTCTTACCCTCAATTAGCATCAAACACACAAGAACAACAATGGAAATCAAACTTAATGAAAAAAAATACAAAAATGAATCCTAAACTAGAACAATAAACAACAATTATGTTAGAAAACACATGCTAATTACCTATAAAAACATATCCTAATGCATACCTATCAATGTCCCCACACCTGAATCTTTGGTTGTCCTTAAGCAAAATAAATACAACTAATCAATTCTACCACTTCATTTTCACAAAAATCAAAGCATACAATCCCTCAAATTCAAGCCAACTCAAATATCAAGTTAAAGCACATATCATGACTATTTTTTGCATTGGTGTACACAAGCAAACTCACAATTGGCACAATCACTCAAAGATAAATAAAGATGCATAAATGAATCTTTCTCATAGTTTTCACTCATTTAGCTTAAATATTTAAGGGTTAGCATTTTGCTCAAACTTCCTATAGGAAACTACACTACTATAGGCTTGCTAATACACCAATTGTCCTCCACAATGATTGCATGCATAAATAGATCAAAAGGACTTGTTTAGGGTTGTATTATGGTAAGGGTTCAGGTGGGTCAAAAGAGGAGAAAGAGGGTTAAGCACAAGCATAAGTAAAGTACAAAACGGATAAAATGGGATAACAAAACATAACTATGAGACATACAAATATAACTAATATCTTGCACTTATTCATGATATGAACTTATTCTTCCTTTTTCTTTTCTTATCATTTTTCATTTTTCATTTTTTTTGTTTTTTCATTTTCCTTTCTTTTTTTTTTATACATGGAAGAACTATGAATCAAAACTAGCACTACATACAATGTAGTCCACAGGAAAAAATATACTCAACTTTTCTCCTTAAAAATTTCACACAATCCCAACTAATATTTACTAAACACTTTACTAAGCTTATGAAAGGGTAGGATAATGGGGTTTAAAGTGTTAATATTTTGGGTGTTTTCAAGAAACAAAAGGTTAAGGCTCAATGGGGGTAGCAAGGGATTATGCAAAGGTGGGTGTTTTAAGCCAAGGGTTAAAGCAAGAAAAAGGGCCTCAATCATCTCTATTAAGCATGCATCCAGTAGACTCAAACCGATTCAAAGCAAGTTCTGAAGGTAGTAACCTATATAAGTACACTCAATAAGGAAATGAAATGACTCTAGATGGAGTTATATGGCTCAATCCTCACTTTAGCTCAAATGAAAACTCATTATGCATCTCTACACTACCTCGTTGTTCAAATGTTGATTTGTGACTAAGCTTATGTAACCAACTACTTTTCATTACTCTATATGGTTCACTTTCTACTTAAGTGCCTAATCTGAGTTCAAGCATGCATTCAATATAATTCCAACTAACATGACAGAATCTCATGGCAATATTTATCAAAGTGACTCAAATGTAGTTCCATTGCCAACACAAAGCACCATTGCTAACATAAAGCAAATATAATATGCCTAAACATGCATCCTATTCAACACAATGTAAAAAAAATGCAATTAAGAAAGCTGATGTCACCTCCCCACACTTAAAGATCACATTGTCCTCAATGTGACAAGTCAACCCCCAAATAAGTGAAAATGACATTAAACCAAATAAAAATGAAAACAACACAAATAAAAGAAATTGAAACAAACGAATGATATTAAACCACACAGAAGATACTGAAGTCAAACCAAGATTAAAGAAATTAGAACTAAATAAAATACATAGCACACAAACAAATAATATGAAACCAAATACACATGAAATGAAATGCACTATCACACAAGAAACAACAAAGTCTAGAAGTTTAAGGGATAAAAAAAGCTTATTCAGATGATGGTGGTGGCAGTGATGGTGTAGGAGCTTCAAAATTATTCCTTCGATAGAAGTTGAGAAACCTTCCCTTTAAGCTACGTTGCTCCTTGTGAACCTGCCGCATTTGAGTGCCTACTTCATAGAGTTAAGATGCCATCCGTTATTGATTTGCGGCTATTCGATCAAGAATTGGTTGATATTGTCAACCGTTGCTGGTTCCCTCGGTTCCTTTACTACTTCTTACTCTTCTAGTTTAGGAGCTGCACTAGATGTAGAGGGTCGGTCTACAACTGCACTGATGCCCCCTACTCCTCACTGCAGTGCGCATCTAAGGATTGTGAAGTTCCATAGATTGGACCTCCACAATCTTAGAGCATCTCAAATAAACTATGTCAAATATGTCGTGAGGAGTAATATGCAAATTCTCCATATTCACATTATAAAATAAACCCAAAGCAGAAGTAATATAAGCCATCCCAAAAGATGTATTCTTTTTATTAATCACACTCACTAGTGATTGAAAAATTATATAAGGTGTGTTGATTTTAAGCTTTCTATCCATGCACCATAAAAAGAAAAGTTCTTTAACAGAGCATTTATTGATTTCCATTTTATTAAACACAGTCAAGCAGATGAATTTATGTAACAGCAAATGCTCAGCACTCCGGATTAGAGAGTTCAGTTCATTATGTGAATCAAAATGTCTTCACCTGTGAGAGTGTTCCAATAAGCATCTACGTCAAAATCCACATGACTGTCTAAGATTTTTGTATTCGAAAAGTTAAACAATTCGAGCACGACAGAGTAATCAAGGTTAAAATCATTTTCACCTAATCTAAACCAAAACAAATCCATTTTAGAATTATACCTAACTGTTGTGAAAAACTTTAAAGATATGGTGGCAGAAATAGGTACGTCGTACCGAACAAATCTATTCCCCTATGTTTGCAGCTAATTGTTCAAGTCAATGTCTCACTCCTATATTTTCTAACACTTCAAAATCCAAATACCTAGGAGTAACTAATGCTCTATTCCTAAAGTCACAAAAGGGTGCACCTTCTTCCAATTAAATTGAAAATGGGGCCTAATAGGTTACCGCTAAGTTAGGTTTTCCTTCACCGAAAACTTAAAGGCGGAGCTGATCGACCAGTTGCCTAACCCTCATCGTCCTTGGTGGAGTCATTGTTAGAAGAAAATCTGCAAAAACGAAAAAGAGTGAGTGAAATTCGTATTTTAGAGAGAGAAAATAAAATCTGACCTAAATCCTTGTGTTTTTGAATGAGTAATGTATGAAAAGAATAAACGAATGTAAGATTAAAGGAAAGGGATGAAGAAAAAATGAAGAGTTTTAGAAAGTGGGAGGAGAGAAAGTCGTGTTCTAGAGAGAGAGGGAGTTAAATTTTGAAAAATGAATGAGAGAAGAAAAAGAGGGGAAACTTTAAGTTTCCTCCTGGATGGGATTCCCATAATCGTGGGCATCCCCACAATTCTCGCAAACTTGGGACTCCTCTACAAAAACGTTCTGGAGGGGATTCCCACATCCATGGGAATCTCCAGAATTCCTATGAGCGTGGGATTCCTCTCCAGAAACTTTCTGGAGGGGTTTTCCATGTCCGTGGGAATCACCGCAATTCCCACAAAGTTGGTTTTCTCTCCAAAAACTTTTTAGAGAGATTTCTGACGTTTGTGGGAATCACCACAATTCCTATGAACGTGGGAATTGGTGATCCTCACAATTTCAAACCTTCTTTCAATCTTATATGCATTCTCCATGATCCCAAAACCTACAAACACATCAAGATAATAACATCAATAAGAAATTTGAAAATAAAACAAATTGAAGTCCAAACACAATCAACACAAACATGAATCAAATCCAATTCAAACATGATAATAACTAATGAATTCAAATGAACCATAAATTGAACAAAAGCAAACAAAGGGTAGTTGACTCCCATGGGTTGCCTCCCATGTAGCACTTCTGTTACCGTCGGTAGCTCGACTCTCTTTCTTATTCTTAGAGGTTTAAATAACCGAAATGATAGCAGTGCATAAACTGATCTTAGACTTTATACAGGTGCTACCTTATTCTGGGCTCCACCTTTATCATTATTTTCGTCCTGCGCGTTCGTTTCTTCCTGAATGCATTTTTGGGGTCCTCAATATTTTCCCATCCTTCTTGGAGTTTAGGTTCTTTGATGTCCGTCGGGGGTAGAATAATACGATAATTCTTCTTTAACACCTTGAATGTTAACTGCTCCTTCCCTACTCTCAATATTAACTTGCCCCCATCAACATCAATAATCACGCGAGTAGTAGCCAGAAACGGTCGCCGAAGAACCATCATGGTTTTCTCGTCTTCACTAATATCTATTATGTAAAAACCTGCGAAAACAACAATTTTATCAACATGTAGCTACACATTCTTAATAATCCCATTCAGTAAATTCACTGTCCTATCAGCCGCTTTCACTAATGTCTTAGTCAGCTCTAGCTCTTCTAGACCTAACTTCTGACTGAATAAGTACGACATCATGTTGATACCTACTCCTAAATCTGCAAATGCTTGATCTATCTTATCTTCATTTATACTACGCAGAATGAAAAAGTATCCTGGGTTTTCTTTCTTCTGTGCTACATGTGGACTTTCTCCTGATATGTGATTAATAACCTCTTCTTTGAATGACCCCTTTAACATAAGCTTTGTCTGGAGTTGATTTGTTATGTCTATCATCTCACTTAACTCTCCTTCCTTAGAATTTCGAGCTACTTCACTTGAAGATGGATTCCACTGAGCAAAAATTTGATGTGGAAGTCCAAGCTGAAGTTCTTTAATCGGTTCGCTTACTGGTCCACTCATAAGGACTTCAAACACTGTTTGTTCTTCTTACTTGTTTCTATCTTTCTCCCCCCATGTTTGCTTTCTTTTTTCTCTATCTGAGTAATGGCCATGATTCTTTCATTGAAATTCACCTCAGTGTTGCTTGGTAGACTACCAGCATTTTGCGAAGATAAAGCGTTAGCTAGTTAGCCCACCTGAACTTCCAGATTATGGATGGATAATGCATGATTCTTCAAAATCTGATCAAATTTTGCTTCCATCCTCTTCTGATTTTCCTCCCAGCTTGCATGCATCCTTTTATGATTCTCTTCTTGTACTGCCAATTTGGACTACAAAAACTCCATCATCTTATCCATTTTGCTTTCCAATGCTCCGATTCGATCTTACTGGAATCTTGGAGATCCTTGTGGCCTTTGTTGGCCACCTATGTTATTGTTACTCTAAGAAAAGTTCGGGTGGTTTTTCTAACCTAGATTATATGTGTTAGAATATGGGTTATTACCTCGCAATGGCTGGCCTAAATAGCTTACCTGTTCGGTCCTGCTAGCTCCCAATAAGAAACATTCCACTAAGTTTTGGTTGTTTTCCCCACACAGCTCACATTATGCTTGCATTGCCTTAACTGTTGAGGTGGATGCTCCTTGCATGTTGTTTAGCTGCTTCATCAAAGTCGTGATTTGAACCTATAAGGCAGTAACTAAGTCAATAGGTATCATATCTTTTTATTCCTTCTGTCCTTGTCTGCTCCACTCACTTGACCACATGCAATTGTTGCTTGCCAACTCTTCTAATAAATCATGAGCTGCTTCCACCATCTTCTTCATCAATGAACCTCTAGTGGCTGCATTAATTGTGCCCCTTGTGCTCAGATTCACTCCATTATAAAATGTTTGAAGTAGAAATTCCTTCGGGAGGCTATAATGGGGACAACTTATTTGAAGTTCTTTAAATCTCTTCCAAGCTTCGTAGAGAGATTCTTTGTCGCTCTGCTGGAAATTTGTTCTCCTTGATAATCCTCGTCGTCTTCATTAACGAAAAATATTTGGAGAGGAATGCTTGGGCAAGTTGCTCCTAAGTTGTGATCTGGCCTAGATTCAAAGAATTGTACCATGCTCTAGCCTGATCCTTTAATGTGAATGAAAATAATCACAGCTTCACTGCATTGTCAGACATTCCATTGAATCTGAATGTGGGCATTCAGATCTTCATTGGATAGCTCGTAGAACTGCATATTGTTTTGAAGAATGTTGAGTAGTGCCAGCTTTATCTCAAAATTATTCGCTTGAACTACCAGCCTTACCACTCCTTGAGGACTAAACCCTAGCCTCATGAAATCCATGAGTGTCCTTTCCAGTCCTCCTTGCTCTCCTTCTTAATCCATATCTTGATTTGAGAAATTTAGACATTTTGTCCTTCTTATTTCTCTTTCGTGCTTCTTAATGTTGGGAAATTCGTCCCCTATAGCTTCTTTCTTCCTTCATGTGCTCCTTGTGTTCATGCACCTGCAAATATACAAGGAAAAGTATCAACAACTCTTAAATTAAAGTAATCTAAATCAAACCCGATGGTCAATAATCAATCCCTGGCAATGGTGCCAAAAACTTGTTAAAGGTAAAACCTATCTACTTGTTTTACGCTCAAAAACTACAAATGCCTAGACACCGCTTAACTTAGGCACCATTTTATTTAAGAAACTAAATTGTGAAATGCAAATAATCTCAAAAATTAAATTAAAATTAAAATAATAATGTAAGCAATGGACAATACGGCAATTGCAAAACTCTGAATTCAAGAATCTAAATGCTAAAGATTACTTTTCCTTATTTTGTCTCCCTCCTATTTTATTGATTGAATTATGTCGCACCCTAGATTTTCAAATGTACTAATCACTCTCTCTTAAGGTGTAACCATTTATCCCTAATTGAATTAACGGGAATCGATTGAATGATCTCTCAACCTAACCAATGACTCTACCGATTCAACTGGTTATTAAACTATCCTATGGGTGGTCAATTGACTAATCGAGATCTCTCTTCTAACTATTCAATTAATATAATGATTGCTAGTTTATAGATCACCAACTCTCGTTGTACAATCCTACATGAATTTCATCTCACTCACTCTCTCGATTTGTTGCAAGATGACAATTAAGAACAACAATCAA